>JAPPVO010000016.1:115605489-115809334 GCA_030407325.1 Camellia japonica
TTTCAATTCACAAATAAACACAGAGATTGGTGCAACTCATAATTAATCAAAATTTGAATTCACAAACAAACACAAATGCATATAATAACCAAAATTTGAATTCACAAAACCCTAGCCCTAATTTGTGAATTCAAATTCAATTCAAAACCCTAGAATTGAGTTAGGGCTAGGGTTTTGTGAATTCAAAACCACAATTGCAATTCACAGAACCCTATTCTACCCATTGGTATCAATTTGAATTTACAAAACAATTTGAATTCACAAAACTATTCTATCTTCCAAACTGTATTCAAACTATTCTATCTTCCAAACTTCCTCAATTTGAATTCACAAAACCCCACATTGTTATCTACCCACATTCACATTGTCACAAATAAAATCAACATAAATAAAATTCAAACCAAGAGAGAGAGAGAGAGAGAGAGAGAGAGAGAGAGCAGAGATCAACAGAGAGAGGGAGAACTGGTTCGGGTTTTGGGGAAAAAGAAAGAGAAGTGTTTAAAAGTGTGGTTGCAAATGAGGGGGGGGTAGGCCAGTTTTATAATGGCTTTTCTGTTAAAAGCGTGGTTAGAAATCACGCTTTTTGTTAAAAGCATGGTTAGAAATTGTGTTATTATTTAAAGATGAAAACGCTAATAACAACAGCATTTCTTAATTAAAGTCATATTTTCTAACCACGCTTTTAGGATTTTCTTTATTTTGTCAGCTTGGGCCAGAAACATGCTGAAAGCGTGTTTTGTAAACATGCTTCAGCTTATTTTGGGAAATTGGGCCAAACTAGGCTTAGTTTGGGAAATAACTTAGTACCTAGGCGTAGTTTGGGAAAAGCCTCTGTGGGGGAAGCCTAGAGGGCAAAATTATTATTTTGCCCTTTGAATTCAACTACCCAAAAAACAAAAAGTTTAAAATCAAAAAGTCAATAAAGGTAGAATGGTCATTTTAATTTTACTATAATATTTTATTATACATATTTTCATAAAAAGTCAAAAAGTTATCCCAAACATATATTTTTTTTCTCTACTTTTTTAGCCAAAAAGTCAGAAAGTGCACTTATATAACACATCCCAAACAAGACTAGTTAGGCCATCTCCAACAATTCATCAGATGCAACAACAAATTTGAATTTGGTGAAAAAGTACACTTTTTTTTTGTCCAATAGTTTTATCAAAACGATATCAAATTGAGAACGCCCCAAAATTTTCACCAAACTGAAGATGTCTTACACCTTTTAGTAATTTATTATGTATAGCCGTTGAGTGTGAATCAACCGGATGACCGGTCAGACGTCTAGCCGAACGTCCTCCTGATTGACCACTTCAAGGAAAATTTTGTGAAAATTTCATATTGGGACGTCAACCCCCAGTCGACCACCTCTTTAACCAAATAAAATTATTTCATTGCCTCTCTGTGACTATACAACAGGGCAGCTATAAAAAGGGACTGAAATTTCAAGCCTTCGAAGGTTATCAGAACAAACAATTACCAAATTGTGCGAGTTGGGTTTTGTTTAGAAACAGAAAAGTGCCGCAAATAAAGTGGATGAGCGAGAAAGAAAAAGATAGAAATAGAGAGAGAGAGAGAGAGAGAGAGAGAGAGAGAGATGAGGATGAAGAAGCTTAAAGAATTAAAACAGTTAAGGACCAAGAAATGTGGTGGGTTGAAGAGAGAGATTGATGAGATTGAGAATGAGAATGACTTGCACGCATGAGAAAAATGAAGATTGGAGATGGAAAACGCAGAAAGCAATGACTTTGTGTCCGTTGTTGATTTTGATTTTGTGGGTAGTCTTCTTCAAGCCCCTTTCTATCTCTCTCTCTCACTCTCACTCTCACTCTCACTCTCAGTAGAGGCTTAAGTTCAGTGAAGCTTTGGTAGTCGCCGACAATATAGCTCTACAATGAAGAGTAAAGCAAATGGATCACCAAAAGAAATTTATTTTTCTTTTTCCGGTTGACCAGTTGGTCATCTCCCGGACGGTCCAGTGTTTTGATAAAAGTTACATTATTCATCGTTGGAATGACGGATATCAAATTGAGAAATTAATCTTTTTTTATTCAGATTTGATGAAATTTTTGATAAACAGTTGGAGATACTCTTATGGCTTATTTTGTGTTTAGTTATGCTATTTTTTTTTTAATTATGATTAAAAAAATTAAAATTATGTCATTTTTTTTTAAATTATAAAATGCATATAATGCACACATAATTTTTTTTTTTATTTTTTTTTTTCAAAACTCGGGACTACCTCTCATCTCTTCTTTTGTGTATTGAAGGTATGCCATGCCATGCCATCCATCCCTTTTCAAGGCATATCATCCTCACAGGAAAATTAAATTAGTATTAAATAATCTCGGAGGCCATATATATAACTTTGTTTACATAGTGTCTCTCATATAAAAATTATAATTTATACTACATGAATTATTTTTAATTTCTCCACTATTTAATAAAAACGAGTTATCATATTCTACTGGTAAGATTTTCGACCTTAGGGGTGAATGGCACTGGGAAAGGGGCCACTGGGGTGGAGGAGAGAAAGGGAGGCTCGGGAAAAGAACACAAAGGAATCGAAGTGACCAATCAAAGGGGGGATGGAGGTGCCTGTCCATGAGGCGAGAGATGGCGACTATGAATTAGAGTTTTTACTGTGCTAAGTGGTAGAAAAGAGTTTGAAGGTCACTGGTGGATTTATCCATGTGACTATCTTCATGAAAAATTTATGCTAAGCGGTTCAGATTTGATAGATTTAGTTATGATCTATTAATTTTAAAATTCAAATTAATACTTAAATTATAAGAGCGAATAATATAGTGCCAAGTGTACTTCAAAAGAAAATTTTCCATTGTTTTTTTTGACCAAACCAAAATCATATATAGATTAAAAAATTCAAATACAGCGTTCAAGACAACATCACCTAACAGCACATAAACTAAACAAGACAAAAAACAGACCAAGACCTAACTATATCTAAACAGAAACAACCATCACACAGCAACCCCAAAATCATCCTACCACTACCCTCTTTGCAAGAGTATGAGCAAGATGAACCACACCACGAGCAACCTTGACAAGTCGCAGGACCTGAAACTTCCATTAGATAAACTAACAGATGTACAAATTGCTTTGATTGTAATTAGAGTTTTGTAACCTTATTTTTAACTAATAAATTATCTCTTAATTACTCACCTAGAGAGATAAGCCAAAGCCAAAACTAAAAACTGCAACTTTGGTGAATTGGATAGACTAAACCTACAATTATAGAGAGAGAGTAAAAAACCCAATCACAAAAGAGACTCCCGAGACTAGATAGACCCTAAGGGAGCCGAAACCCAAAGATTCACTTTTTGGAAGTCACTTTTAAATAGTACTACATGCCATGGCCATTTAAGACTTGTACATAAGAGAGGATTCAAACCCACATTTCAAACAATCGATACGGTACACATAGGTTTAGAAGATTTATCCTACCAACCTTGTGTACTATGTTTGAATGGCTGGTCCTAAGGAAGTCGAACCTGGGACCTAAGAGATTAACAACCCCCCCTGTAAGTTTTTGAATATTTCTGAATATTCAACTGAGTAATAGATACAAAGAGTACATCACTTATATAGAACTTTAAACCCTAAGCCTAAAAAAGAAATACGATTTACACTAATCCAAATTCCTAAAATACAATATAGATTCTCACACCCCCACTCAAACTTAAGGTGTTTGAGTAGAAAACACGAAGAGTTTGTCAAGAAGAAGCCAAAACCGAGCAGTGGTGTGAGTTTTGGTAAAGAAGTCAACAAGTTGCAGAGTCGAAGTGACAAACAAAGCAAAATAGAGCCAGACTGCAGATGCTGACAGACGAAGTGACAATCAATTTCAATGTGCTTCGTCTGTTCATGAAAGACAGTGTTATAGACAATCTGAATAGCACTACGGTTATCACAATAGAGGGAGGTCGGAGAAGACTGAGGGACGCCCAAGTCAGAGAGAAGACAACAAAGCCAGACAACTTTAACAGTAGCATGAGTCATAATATAGTACTCAGTTTCGACAGTAGAACGGGCAACAACAGTTTGTTTCTTACTTTTCTAAGAAATCAAGGAATCACCAAGAAACATACAGAAACTAGAATTGGACTTACGATCGGTAACATCACCATCCCAATCAGCATCAGCATCAGCATCAGCATCAGCATAGGCCACTAAAGCCAAGGAAGAAGCAAAGGACAACAACAATCCTTGGAAGATAGTATCACGAAGATAGCGAAGAATCCAAACCAAAGCAGCCCAATGTGGAGAACGAGGAGCAGAAATGAACTGACTAGCCACATGAATAGCATAGGCAAGATCAGGGTGAGTAACCGTCAAATAGACTAAGCAACCCACAAGCTCTCGATATAAAGTAGGATCAGGCAGATGAACACCATCAATAGTGTTAAGTTTCACATTAAGCTGAATGAGGGTATCAGCAAGCTTAGTGTCAGTAAGACTAGCATGGTAAATAATTTCATTAGCATACTTGGCCTAAGACAGAAAGTAGCCCTTGGGAGAAGAAGTCACCTCAATACCAAGAAAATAGCAAGGGGCCCAAATCCTTCATGTCGAAGGTGCAAAAGAGATGATGCTTGACCTCAGAGATAGTAGAATAATTAGAGCCAGTCATAATCATATCATCCATATACAGTAGTAAGGCAACAAAACCAGTAAATGTGTGGATGAGAAACAAGGCAGAGTGTTGGGCAGAAGGATGTAACCCAAGCTCAATAACAACAGTCTGAAAGCAATCATACCAAGTACAAGAAAATTGTTTCAAACCATACAGAGCACGCTGAAGACAACAAACCTGGCCAGAGGAATGGGGAAGGCCAGGGGGGATGCATGTAAACCTCCTCAGCAAGATAACCATTAAGAAAAACATACTTAACATCCATCTGATAAAGAGACCAACGACGAACAATAGCGACATATATCAAAGTACGGACAGCATTCATTTTGGCAACAAGGGCAAATATCTCATCATAGTCAATACCATACTCCTATGAAAAACCCTTGGCAACCAAGCGAACCTTGTAGCGCACAAGAGAACCATCTGAATGAGTGTTGACTTTGTAGACCCATTTGCAGCCAACCAGATTCTTACCAGTGGGCAAAGAAAACAACTCCCAAGTACCAATTGTCTGTAAAGTAGTGAGGATCTTGACTGGCCTCCTTGTAAGACTAAGGTTCTGAAAAAGAGTGAATATAGACAAAAATGTACAGTATGAAGGAGAAAAATATGTTTTAGCAAAACCAAGTTTGACTACCTGTTTACGGATGCGAAGGGGATACTTGCGGTGAGCAAGATCAAAGGCGTCAGAAGTAGGAGGATCAGCAACAGAGGCAGAGACAATGGGTGGAAGGATAGCCTTGTGATGAGAATAGACTAACAATGGAGGGGAAGAAGGAGCCAGTAGGGAGAAAGTGGAGAGGAAGTAACAGATTCATGGGGTACAGTGGAGATGTACTCATCAGAAAGGACAACAGAAGGAAATGGATCAAGGTGAACCAAATCCTATTTAGAAACTGGAGCAGTGAAAGGCGAAAGCTGAAAGTAAGCTAGACGTTCCAAAAAAGACAACATGGCATGAGACATAAAGGCGACGGGAAACAGATCGTAACAGCAATAGGCTTTCTGAGTAAGACTGTAATCCAAAAAGACACATGACAGATCGGGCACTAAGTTTTGTCCTATCTTCCCGGGAAAGAAAGACAAAACACGAAGGAGAGAGTAATTGGAAAGTTGGAAAAATAGAGTCTCGTAAGGAGAACGACCAGACAGTAAGGGGTAGGCATACAATTGAGAAGAAAAGCAGCGGTAAGAATGACTTCTCCCTAAAAGGAAGTCGGGACAGAAGCAAAAAGAATAAGAGATCTAGCTGTTTCAAGAAGATGACGGTGTTTACGCTTAGCACGACCATTTTGGGCAGGTGTGTCAATACAGGAAGTTTGGTGAATGGTACCTAAATTGGCCAGATATTCACATAACTCAGTTTTAAAATATTCCTCACCCAAGTCAGACCGTAACAATTTAATGGTAATCCCAAACTGTGTAGTGATCATAGACTAGAAGGTACGGTATATTTGGTAGAAGTCAGATTTGTGAGTCATAAGATAACCTAAGTATAGCGGGTGCAATCATGAACAAAAGACATGTAATATGTTAAACCCCCTTTAGTGAGAACAGGAGAGAGTCCCCAGACATCAGTATACACAAGACAAAAATGAGAAACAGAAATAAAAGTACTTTTATTAAAAGGTAAAGCTGACATTTTAGCAAGTTTACATCACCCGACATTCATCAATTTGACTAGGAGAAACTTTACTCAACACTCCTCACTGAGTTAAAAGACCGTAAGCGGTCAACAGACAAATGACCTAAGCAAGAATGCCATAAATAAAACTGACTCAACTAAGAATCTGACTAAAACGAGGAAAGTGCAACTGCAGAGGTGAATACAGGGAGATGCAAGTTTTCTACCGTATAGAGGTCTCCAACTCTACGGCCGGTCCCAATCTTCTTCTTGGACATCCGATCCTACACACAACAGACAGAAGAAGAAAAAAATAACGTCAAAACTAAAAGTATCAAGTTGACTGATAGATAATAAACTAACAGATAGCTGAGGAACATAAAGAATAGAGGGAATAGTAACTGCAGACATGGCAGAGAGTAAGACATACCCAATAGACAAAACAGACATACCATAACCATTAGCAATATTAATAGTAATAGGAGAGGAAGGGGCGTACAATTTTGAAGTAAGGAAAGATGAGGAGTCATATGATGAGGAGCACCAGAGTCAAATAGCCAAACAGAAGAAGATATAAATGACGAGGACCCAAGCAAACCTAAATGAAGAGAGGTAAGAGCGGAGACAGATGAGGATGGCTGAGAGGTAGACAAGATGTGCTGAAGCTGAGCAATTTGGGCACGCAAGGATGCCAAATCAGGATCTGGAGCTGAAGCAAATGCAATATAAGCTGCTGGAGGGCTAAAGGGATTCTGAGTAGGAGCTCGAAACTAGGACTGAGACTGTTGAGAGATCGCACCCCTTGTAAATAGTCCCAAACATCCTTGGCAGTAGTATATTTAGAGAACATCATCTCAATGCGATCATCCACAGCATTATGAAACCAAGTCAGAACTTGGGCATTATCATAATCCCAAGTGTCACAGGTAACCTACTATCCATTCTTTTTGAGATCTGATGGACGAGAAACAGAACCAGAAACATATCCCTATTTCTTTCGCCTAAGCAAAAAAAAATTTCATAACAATGGACCAATAAGCATATTTGGCTCCAGTAAGTCTGCAAGTTATAGATTGAATTTTGTCATCTGGCATGGTGACAATATTATGAAAAATTATAAAGGACCTAAATGAAGTATATTAAAACCAATTGGGTCAAAACTTATAATATCCAGAACCTAGTTAGGTCCAAATACTAATAAGCAAAGTTTCCAGAAGCAGCGGTTTGACCCAATCACAAATATCAATCAGAGAGAACCTGAAGCCGAAACGAGAGAGGGAGATCGCGAACCAGGTTGCGAACCAGAGAGAACGTGAAGCCAAGATAAGAGAGAGAGAGAGAGAGAGAGAGATCACGAAGCCGAGACAAGAGAGGGAGATCGTGAACCAGGTACGAACCAGAGAGAGAACAGGCTTGTGCAAGGTAGAAAGATGAAGACGAACTAAAGCAAAGGGTCAGGACTTTGGACTAGAGATGTTGCAACTTCAGACCAGTCTATATGTCACAACTTCAAAGAACCACAAAGAAGACCTTCGCGACACAGGGAGGGCTTCAACCAACGAGTTCGAATGAAACCCTAGCTCTAATACCATGTTAGTTTCTGAATATTTCTGTATATTCAACTGAGTAATAGATACAAAGAGTACATCAGTGTTGTGAAAAGCGCACCTAGGCGCTGTAGACACCCCATTTTTGACCGACCTTAAGACTCAGACGTCACCGATTGAGCGCTCGGTGATGTTGCATATCGTGCTCGTTCAGAAGTTTCAGAGTCGCGGCCGTGCGCCCTGCCTCCGGACTTCCGAATCCTCTTCTGTGCCTTGTCTCGGTTTGCGAACCAGACTCGATTTTCTCTATTTTCTTTCCTGAGGGGAGGGTGTGGTCCCGTAGACTATCTCTCGGTGGCCGTGCGCTACATTTCGTGGCCGTAGGCCATTTTGCCCATTTCGGAGCCCGGTTCCCGGTTTTCGGAGCCGTCAGGCCGTGTGCCTCGGTTCGGGACCGCCCAACCGTCTCCGATTCCTCCGGTTCTTGGCAGGTACCTCTGTTTTGTCATAACAGGGCACACTGGGGCCCCTGATGCCCACTTCGTGGCCGTATGCCACTTTCGGTGCTTATAGCCGGTTTTCGGGCCCCGAACCTCGCGGTTTGGCCCCCGAGCATTCATTTCGCATCGGTTTTCTCCGGTTCTTGGCAGGTACCTCTGTTTTATCATTCCAAGGAACACTGGGGCCTCTGATACCCACTTCGCTGCTGAACACCACTTCCGGTGCCTGCAGCCCATTTTCGGGACCCCGAATTGCGCGATTTGGGCCCCGAGCGTTCATTTCTCATTAGTTTTTGTTCAAATTTGGCAGGTACCTCTGTTTCAGCACCAGGAAGATCACTGGGGGGGAGAGGCCAGCAATTATCCCAGATAACCAGTTTCGCTCCTCCGGCGCCCGTTTTGCTCACTTCTAGGCTAATGTTGAACACCCTAGGCCCATTTTCTTCCAACCAAAGCTACATATTTGTGATGAGGGCACATGGGAGGACCCTAAGAAGTGATGGTCGGCCAGCAATTGTGAGTTTCATTTTTGGGCCTCTCCTTCAAATGCAATGTTGTGACTCCTGCTTCAGTGTTGCCACATTCCGACCATGGAACCTTGTTCTACACACATGGGAGGACACCAAAAAGTGGTGGTCGGCCAGTAATTGTTGTTTTCATTTTTGAGCCTCTCCTTCAAGTGCAATGTTGTGTTTCCTGTTTCAGAGTTGCCAATTTCCGACCTTGGAACCTTGTTCTACACACATGGGAGGACACCAAAAAATGGTGGTCGGCCACTAATTCAACTTTTCATTTTTGCCCTTGGCTGGCCGGCCATGGGAGGTGGCTGGCCGGCCATGGGGGGTGGCTGGCCGGCCACCTTCAAGAAACCCACCTGGCCGGCCAGCTTTCTGCTTTTGAGCACTTTACAGCTGTCCAGCTGTTTTTCCCAAAATATCTCAGCATCCGGGGGATATTTTGGGAGGGAAAGCTTGGGTGCATTTCCCTCCCTTTTACACCCCTTTCTTGCCTATTTGAAGGGATGGCCTCCTTCTTCTCTAAGGTTAGAAGATTTGCTCTCAAGAGATCATCTTCCAAAACCTCCATCTCCATAGCTAAAAACTCCAACAAACTTCAAGTGTCTAGCTCCTCTCTTCATCAACCCTAAGCACCACCATCCCCACTTCCATTCCAGCAGCAAGGGAGTGATTTTCAGAGGTTAAGAAGCAACGAAGTCAAGCCAAGAAGCAAAGAAAGACTTGTCTTCAAGGGTAAGTGACCAATTCCCTTTTTCTTGCATTTTTTTGCTTCAAATTTCTACCCTACTTGCTCTCTGATTTGGGCTCTGACCCCTTCTAGTTTTGTGCTTATTTTGAGGCCCTCTACAACATTGTAGAAGGGCTCAACCCTGTTTGAGCCCTCTATGGCACACTTGCTTCAATATCACTCTTTATGCCATTAAATTGCATGCTTTGTTTGGATTATGTGTGATCTGTTTCCGAGCATGACATAAACTGTGAATGGGCTTATTTTGAGCCCCTCTTCAACATTTAAGAAGGGCTCAACCATGTTTGGCCTCTCTATCATGCACTTGCTTCATATTTCCTTCAAATTACCGTAAAATTGCATGGTTTCTTTGGCCTGTTTGTGATCTGATTTTGAGCATGCAATTAACTGAGGTTGAGTTTATTTTAGGTCCCTCTACAACATTGTAGAAGGGATCATATTGGTTTGAGGCCTCCATGTTGTACCTCTCTTTATACCTCTCTTTGCCCCCATCTTGAATCCCTTTTTGAGCTTACTTAGCTCCTGTTTTGAGCCATCATCAGTACTGAAAATATCCTTATTTTGGTCTTCTTGTCAAGTTTTGTTAAGGGTCTTAGTCCATGTGGTCATTTCTTTTGGTACTTCATGTAATACCATCTTTTTTCCGTAAAATTGCATGCTTTTTAGGCTTGCTTAGCTTCTGATTTGAGCCTTCATCAGGCTTAGAAAGTGTCTTAAAATGACTCATTCTTCAAGTTTTGTTAAGGGTCCAAAGTTGTTTGATGATTGCTTATGATACCTCATGTTGTACCCCTTTATTGGCTCATTTTTGCATGCTATTTTAAGCATATCTACATACTGAATTGGAGGATCTCATCTACTGTAAATATGCATGTTTTTGGCCCCTCTTCAATTTTGTAGAACTGATTTTTCTGGTTTGAGCATTGTATATACTACTTGCTTTGTAAATCCCCTCTTTTCCCCCATTTTTGCATGCCATTGTTGCCATATCTATGCTCACAATTTGGCCATGTTTTGTACTGAAAAGATGCTATTTTTGGGGCTGCCTTGCTACTGTTTTTGCTTTCATGTATCAATTTTGCATGTTTAGCATAGCCGTAGGCCATTTCGGGTACTTAAAATCACATTTCGGGATGATTTCATGCATTGATTGTCATTTCGTATCATTTCGGGGCTGTTTTCCCCTTCATTTAGCTGCTGAAATTTGGTTTGCATGCTTGCATATCATTTTCATGTCATTTCATGCTTTAGTGCATTACCTCGGTTTGCGTGCCCGTGGGCACGCACTTCGAGGCACTCCGTTTTCATTCATTGGCTTCCTATGTGAGTAGGCTGAGGCTCTCTCATGTTGGTATAAGCCCATCATTGCATTTCTGTACCATTTTCATGCTTGTATATCATCGCCTCGGTTCGCATGCCCGCGGGCACGCACTTTGAGGCACCCCTCTTTTTTATCCGACGGCAGCTTATGTGAGTGCGGCTGAGGCCCTCTCATGTTAGTGTAAGCCCAATTTGCATTCCGTATGTCATTTGCATTGCGTATGCCACCGCCTCGGTTTGCGTGCCCGTGGGCACGCATTTCGAGACAGCTCATTTTCATCTTACGGCCTCTTATGTGAGTGTGGCTGAGGCCCTCTCATGTTAGTGTAAGCCCAATTTGCATTTTCCATGTCATTTCATGCTTTAATGCGTTGCCTCGGTTTGCGCGCCGTGTGCGCGCATTTCGAGGCACTTCGTTTTTATCCGACGGCCTCCCGTGTGAGAGTGGCTGAGGTCCTCTCACGTTGGTATAAGTCCATTCTGCATTCCGTATGCCATTTTCGCATCATTGCATGCCGTATGCCATTTTCTCGGTTTGCGTGCCCGTGGGCACGCACTTCGAGACATCTCATTTTAACCTCATTACATATCACTTCCATGACATTTTGCATTCTGTATGCATCGCCTCGGTATGCGCGCCCGTGGGCACGCATTTCGAGGCATCTCGTTTTTTTATCCGACGGCCTCTTATGTGAGTGTGGCTGAGGCTCACTCATGTTAGTGTAAGTCCAATTGCATTGCATATGCCATTTTATGCCTTAGGATCATCACCTCGGTTTGCGCGCCCGTGCGCACGCATTTCGAGGCACCTCATTCTCATAGCATTGTGCATGCTAGAATTATATATTAGCTGCATTTCATGCATATCATGCATATTGCATCGTGTTCGGGATAGGAGTTAGCCCGGCACGGGAAACGAGGCACGTTTCGTACTCCGAGTGACGAAACGGGTCTCAATTCCCCAGTCACCACACTCCGGATTACCCATGATGGAGTTAGGTTTGTTGTAGCATTCATATGCATTTCATCCCATATTGAGTTGTGCAATCTGACTCCTCGGCCATCATGCATCGATATGCGTGATTGGTGGCACGAGGATCGAGGCATGCATATATTTGTGAAATACATTGCTATGCCCCTTTCCTGCTCTCTGTTGCAGCATATCAAGGATCAGCAGTCTTCCGAGACCTGGCACGCATTTCGAGAAATATCGCAAACAGAGGCTAATTGGGGCATCCCAGTGGATTTCCGCGCCAAGACAGCCCGCATACATCATTCATCAGAAGCGAGGCAGCCCCTGGCTTGCATGCCAGTTTAAAGCTTTCTTAGTTAATTTGTTGATTAATTAGAAATCTGTATTATTCTTTTGTTCGGACTGTATTATTATTTATTCGGACCCTCTGCGCGAGGGCATAATTGTAATAAGTGTGGGTGAGTGTGATGTATGTCTTCCAACCCCACGTCTTTCTTCCCTTTTATTTATCCGCTTACGATGGTTAGATATAGGGCATATTTCAATTAGCATACAGTATGACAGCATGTTTGCATCATTCATCTGTTTTGCACGCACCGGGCTCGGCGCATCATACAAACTGCATTTGTATTTCAATTCCAAATTGAATACATGTTAGTTGTAGCATTCCACATGCCATGTTTAGAATAGCCGAGCCTGCTATAGTTGCATTATTGCATGCGTTGCATTAGGCATTTCTGTATAATTAGGATCATGCATTGATTTCTAATTAGCTTTTGTTTTGGCTTGGAGTACTCGGTAAGTTTTATGCTTTAGCATCCTTGCATGCGTGTGAGTGTTGCCATGAATAGCATGCTTACCATGAGGCTAAATGCTTATGTGATATAACTGCCTTGAATGCCTGTGGGTGGAGGTTGAGTTACTTGGATTGGACAATCATTGAATGTTTGTTTTAAGCCCACTAGATAGTGGCAAAATCATGTTTTCTAAGCCCACCTGAGGGTGGCAAATCCACGTCTTAGCCTACCTGCGGGTAGCACCATCAAACCATTTTCAAACAAACAAATATGAAATGTTTTGTTCCAATTCAGGCGACTCAGTCTATACTTATTTGCTGCGAGCATCACATAGTAAACCTAGGCTAATAACCGGAATAAGAGCATACAATGTTTTCAAAAACAGATATCATGGTTAGTAGAGGCCGGTCTTTGACCGGGCGAGCGGGGGTGCTCACGATGTGACCTTCCCCAATCGTACCCAAGTTCCCGAGCCAACTTTGGTGATGACGGACACGTGGCCTTCGGCACCGAGTCAGGGTTTCCTAAATTTCCCATTTTAAAAATATTTAGGTGGCGACTCTGTTATCTGGCAAAGCAGTCCATGTTTGGCACTTCTTTCAAAAATCTGTTTTCTCAAAACGATTTGCCGGATTTGGACTCTTTGGTTCAAGATTAAGAACCGTGACATTTGAGTCCTTGAACTGTAGTGACCCCAATATGAACAGAACGGGACTTAACACCTCCCGGGGCGTTCGGGGACGTCTACAGTTTCTGGCGACTCTGCTGGGGATTTAGAGAACTTGACTCGAACTCATGATATCTGTTTTTCACTACACTTGTGTGTTTCTTTGCATTGCATTTGCATTGGTGCGCCTAGGACACCGTGTTTGCCATATGCCATTCCCGAACGATTTGCCGGAGGCTTGTCTTGTCAAGTCATGTCCGTAAGGCTGATCGGCTCTGGCTCTGACAGCATGGGAACACAAACCCCGGTTTTACCGGGGCACCCTTTTTGACCATTCGACCTAGTGCATATTCGGATCCATAGTGACCATTCCAAACTAGGACAGGTTGCTTACCCGTTTATAGGTTGTTTGAAGCCGCTGCGTGCGTAGTGAAACCCTAGTTCCTGACAAAATAGGACAGGGAAACCCTACCCCAACATAGGGGTGTTTTGGCTCTCACTTATCTGCTATGTGCTTGTTAGAGTGCGTCTCTACAGGGAATGCATGTGTCAGTTGAGTTTGGGCATCAGGCCTGCGAGCACCAGTTCATTACTTTGGGATTCAGTTTACCTGAGGGTAACAGTTTACAGGCAGAATTTTGGGGGCAGAATTCAGTAGAGGGCACACTCATTCGAACTATGCTCGTATCTGTTCTGGTGAAATTAGGCTGAGGTGCTGTCCATTTTCTCTTTTGCTAGGTAGTCTGGGAACCATAGCTTCAGAGGGCTCCAATACCCCCGGGTACACCGAACTTGTGTTGATAGACTTTGTCGGGTCAGAGATTCAGTTCAAGGGCAATCAGTGTTCCTTTACCAGAGGCAGGGTGAAAAGGGCCAGTCAGGCACAGATCACCAGTTCAGTAGTTACCAGATCAGTGGCCCTTATCCACTCCACCAGTGAACAGTCAGGCTGAGGTTTCAGTTTCTACTGCAGGGATAGATATACCAGTCAGTCAGATGGATCAGCAGAACACGTCAGGGATGGAGGCAATGATGCGTCAGATGCAAGAAAGTATGAAGCTCATGCAGGAGGACGCTGTCCGCCAAGCGGAATTTTCCAAGCAGCAGGCTGCAATCATGGCTCAGCAGCCGAGCTCATCACCAGGCTGCAACAGCAAAGCGGCGCGTCTGCTTCACAACAAGTTCCTCCCCCAGCAGGAGCTCCAGCACCTGGGGAGACGCCAAATGTCCAGGAAGGTACGGACATTCCAGTAGGGCCTGCTCCGCCCCCAATTTTACCCCAGCTATCCAAAGCACCTACCAATCTGCCGGACTCTCCCTTCGAGTTCGAGGTCGACCCTACAGCGTTGAAATTGAGCAAACTTGAGAAGATGTTTAAGAAATCTCAGGGAGTCAACTCCATCCCGGACATTGGAGATGGATATACTGATTCGGTGGTGACATTGCCGGACAGGTTCAAAATGCCTCACATCGACCGTTTTGACGGGTCAGGAGATCCCATGGTCCACCTGAGTTTGTTTTCAGATGTTCTGCGCCCGATGGGCTTGACAAGATTACAGAAGCTTTCCCTTTTTGGCAGGACCCTGTCGGGTATTGCAGCCATCTGGTACGCCAAATTGGAGGATTCAGTGAAACAAACTGGGAGGAGATGGCCGAGGCCTTCGTCGCACAATATTCATACAATACCCAGATTGAGATCACAACCCGTGATCTCGAGACGACCAGGCAAGAGCCGAAAGAGGGTTCTCTGACTTTGTAGCCCGCTGGAGGGCCAAGGCCTCAATGATGACCATTAGGCCAACGGATAAGGATCAAATACGGATGGTTGTGCGCAACCTCCAGCCCAAACTAATGCAGAAAATGATCGTGCTCCCCTTCCCTACCTTTTCAGATTTGCATGAGATGGGAGTACAGATCGAGGATGCCATGAAGCAGGGCCTTATTGACCAGGAGAAAGAGCAGCCTAGGCGGGCGTTTTCCCGCAATTCGAATGTGACCACCAGTGGTGATGCAGCTGCAAGATCTTCTGAAGTGGGCATGGTCACTACCACCACATCAAGAAAGGCTACCCCATCCACCGGTGCGTCCGGGAGTAACTCACAGACGGCCAAATATCCACCCCGAGTCAAGAGGGTTTTCACTCCACTTCATATGCCTCTGTCAAAGGCTCTAGAGGTCTTACTCCGGGAAGGACATTTGAAACCGTTGGAACAACGGCCCCTACCCGATCCTATCCCTGCAAAGCATGACCAGACTAAATACTGTGCCTACCATCAGCAAACCGGTCATGACACCGACAGTTGCTTTCGTCTGCGCCATGATGTACAAGATCTGTTTGACAAAGGGGTCATTGCTGCACCAGGTCCTGCAAAGTCTATCGGCACTTGATCAGTGAACTTGTGGGGGATAAGGTGACTATGTGATCGAGGGATGAACCACCTGCGGATGGCGCTCAGAATACTCCAGCTCTGGGGATGGCATGCACTGTTTTGAGCAATATACAAGTGCTGTTAATTTGTGCTTTCTGACTTGGGTATTGGGTCAGTTTTGTTTTGAGTTTCCGTCTTTTTGTTTTGAGTCAGTCTCTTTTGTTTTGGGTCTGTCTTGTTGTATCGAGTCAGTCCTGTTGTATAGGAGTCGGGTGATTCGGGGGTGTTACCTCGGGCGTCACCATTTTGTTTCGTGTTTGTCTTTTTGTTTTGTTTTGTTTCTGCCAGGGAGCCAGTTATGCCAATAGATTTTGAATGAAACAGCAGTGATTTCCACACTCTCGCATTTGCTTCTGCCGTGTGCTAGTTGTGCCGGGATTTGAATGAAATGGCAGTGCATTCCACCTGCTCTCTTGTGCCTTGAAGTCATTGTAATGACCTGAGTTTTTCAAAACTTTTTTGAACACTGCGGTGAAAACGAAGAGGAAGGAATTCCTCGGGTTTGCAAAATTTTGATCAATTGAGAGAAAGAGAGGCGTGCTAAGCCCTTAATGAATGAAATCATGCTTGTTAGTGTGAGTACTGAGAAGGACCCTAGCTTTGATCCAGATTGGTCCTACACTGTCTTCAGCGCGAGCGATTTGTCGCTTTCTTAAAAACTTTCAAAAAAAATGTTTTGCGCGGTCCTGCGAAGACTGTGTGGAATCGCTCTTGAGATTGTGCAGCTTAGGATCGCTCTCGGCCTCGAGACTCAACCCTTTGCTTTCAAACCTTGAACTTGAATTCAGAATGTTCAACGGTCAACTACAATGTGAGGCCTGTGTGGCCAGATTTGAAGCAGCCCTCGAACAAGAGGCACCAAAGTCAGATCAAGAAGGTCAGACCTCATCAGAAGAAGCTTGCAAAGCTAGATCAGAAGCACCCCTCGAACTAGGGGCAAAAATGTCCGATGTGCTCGAAGAGCCAAAGGTGGATCTTCTGCAAAATACAACAGCCACTCTCCTGGATATAGAGGGCTTCAATCTCAAAACCATTTGGCATGGACTTGTTACACTTTTACCCTTTGAGAGGCTCGCTGGGCCGAAAACCCGAAGGGCGACCCAGGCAAAAGTTAGAGCAAGAAAAAGAAAAAAAGAAAAAAGGAAAAATGCAAAGAAAAGAAAAAAAAAAAGAAAAGATGAAAAAGAAAAGAAAAAAAAAGAAAAAAGAGAAGAAAGATGAAATGAAAATGAAAAGAAAAAACAAAGCTCGCAAGGTCGAAAACCTGCAACAGGCGCCTTGGCAAAAGTTAGAGCATAAAAAGGAGAGGTTAAATACCCGAGTGTACCTTAACCCCGAACTACGTAAGGCTTGATTCCCATCTTTGGGATACGTAGGCAACTTCATTCTGAAGTCCAGCCGTAAAACAATTCAAATTCAATTGTGTCCATGTAATGGTTTTGACCATCCTTGCCTTCTCTGTATCCGAGAGTACGGTTGCAATCATCGCTCTGAGGACTGACTACAATGCGCTGCAGTGCCATCCAAACAAGGGGCAACTCTTCGTTGCCATTCAGTGTGCTGCGGCGCCATTCAAACAAGGGGCAACTTTCCGTTGCCATTCAATGCGCGCTGTGGTGCCGTTCAAACAAGGGGCAACTTTCCGTTGCCATGCAGCTCTCTTCAAGCACGGGGCAATTTCCTTGGATCCGAGGTTGTGCATCTCGAGAGGGTTTCATGCTCGTTGAGCAAGTGGCCGTTTGCAAAAATAGTTTTTGAGAATTTTTACTGAGGTTGACTATTTTCTCGAAAATTTTCATCTTTTCAAAAACTGGACCATTTCTTGGACCCAAAAAAGGAAAATTTTCAGTGCTCATAGCCTGACTTGCATGATTTCAAATCAAAAATCGAACAAGCATGTTAATCTAACTCTCATTTTGGTCAAAACTGTTTTAGTAGAAAGCAAAACAAAAAATGGTCAAAATGATGAACTAGGGGCACAGTTGAGTCAGGTTTCTGTCTTTTCCCTTTATCAACGCACTTGCCAAGAAGGGCACTCTACTGCCAGAAAAGGCACAACTGAAGGGCACAACAAAAGGCTGAAAGCTCTCATCCTCCGAGCAACAAGGTATCAAGCCAAGTGCGAAGCACGAACTGGAATCAAGATATTCCACTCCATCATCTGGACAGATCTTATCACGTCCAAACTCCCCAGCAAAGCATCATCAACCGATGTCAGCTGCAGATTTGCTACACACCCAGTTGTAGCGCAACCCTCTGTGGGAGGAATTCACTAGCTGCGTGCAGAAGAAGAAGAATCTAGCAGAATGCTAGGGGCACGAGCCCACAACTTGCTGTTTATCTATCAACCACCCAGGGGAGGGATTGAAAAATGAGAGATTGAAGAATAGAGAGATGTGCGATGAGAGAAAAAGTGAGAAAAGGGCTTTTTTCAGAAAAACAGAGCTTGAGGGCCGAGTGATGTGAGAATCACAAATGAGAAAGGGTGGGAAACACTACCCGGTGAAACAGGCTCCCCGTGCACGTCTGAGTGTCGTGTCTTTTTTTATCTCGATTCTTGTTTTGAGTCGTTTCGAGTGTTACTCGATGTGTCTAGGTTGTGTGCCTTTTATTTCCTTGTTGAGTCGTTTTGCTATGTTCAGTCGTAGGCTCAATACCTGGTCGAAAACTCATCTCTCAATTTCAAAAATAAAATCGTTTTGTGCTCCGAGTGCCGTGCCGTTCTCCACATTTGTGCAAAACAGAATTTGTTCTTTCATAAAACCGCAGGGTTCAACCCAGGTCATATGAGAACAGTAAAACCAGGATCTATCTGAAGCTATGAATTTCGGGCTGCAAAGCAAAAGCAAAAGAGGAAAATGTCGGGCATCTGAGTTTGTTCCAACTTCAGTAAGTTCCGAGATTGCATTCCGTGTGTACCTCTTCAGGTCTTGCCAATGTTCCGAAGTATGAGTGTGCCTCTACCTCAAGCTCAAATCAAGTCTACTTCAAGCCAGAATGGCGATCAGAAGTGCTCTCCTTGAATACCAGCCCCTGCCAGAGGCATCTTGGCCGTGTTTGCGATGAGTTCCTAGGAGACCAACTGCGACGGTGGAAATTAGAGTTCGAATGGCCGTGGCCTAGAACGCAAAGGTTCGGGATTTCCGAGACTAAAGTCTGGTTTAAATACCCAGAGGCGTGCCCTCGGCTTGAAATCTGTATGGAAGCCCCATAGTTGAGATAGCATGTGTATGCACCTCAATTCTGGATACTGAACCAACCTAGTCTGTCACCCCGTTGGAGAATAGGGAAAGTTGTGAATATGATCAGGAAGAAAGCAGCAGCCGTAGCTCCTACATACAGATATTGTTACTTGTCAGCATTTCAGAGCCTTTGTACTGTGAGTTGAAGGTAAGTGTTCGAAGAGCACGAGGGGAGATTCCCGTCGAGAAGAGCGGTTCACCGCCACTCACCTCATGAGGTGCTTTCTAAAGCGCCGCTTTGTCCATTTATTGCTTTCCTTAAGCATCATGCATTGTAATGCATTGTACCTATCAAGTTTCTTTCTCAGTCATGCACGATATTGTATGTACGGTTCATTCAAAGGAAGTTCTGTTTGAGATCATTTATTAGTGTATCAATCACACTTCATTCACTTTGTGTATCTATCACACACATCCTCATTTTGTGTATCTATCATGCACATATTCACATCATCACATTCAGTATATCTATCAACTTGTTCACTAAGTGCATCTATCACACTTTGTGTTCACCTTTAGTATATCAATCATACTTGTTCACATAGTGCATCTATCACACTTTGTGCACCTTTAGTATATCATCATACTTGTTCACATAGTGCATCTATCACACTTTGTGTTCACCTTTAGTATATCAATCATACTTGTTCACATAGTGCATCTATCACACTTTGTGCTCACCTTTAGTATATCTATCATACTTGTTCACATAGTGCATCTATCACACTTTGTGTTCGCTTTTAGTATATCCATCATACTTGTTCACTAGTGCATCTATCACACTTTGTGTCACCTTTAGTATATCTATCATACTTGTTCACATAGTGCATCTATCACACTTTGTGTTCACTTTTAGTATATCCATCATACTTGTTCACTAAGTGCATCTATCACACTCCGTGTTCACCTTCAGTATATCTATCATACTTGTTCACATAGTGCATCTATCACACTTTGTGTTCGCTTTTAGTATATCCATCATACTTGTTCACATAGTGCATCTATCACACTTTGTGTTCACTTTTAGTATATCCATCATACTTGTTCACTAAGTGCATCTATCACACTTCGTGTTCACATTTAGCGTATCCATCACACTTGTTCACTTAGTGCATCAATCACACTTCGTGTTCACTTATTGTGCGTCTGTCACACTTTGCATTTGCCTTTTGTGTATCCATCACACTTTGCTCACTTCCTTCACTTAGTGTATCAATCACACTGTGTTCATATTGTGTATCAATCACACACACTTGCTTTGTATCTATCACACTATGCCTACTTTGTGTATCAATCACACACACTTGCTTTGTATCTATCACACTATGCCTACTTTGTGTATCTATCACACGTTCGCTTTGTGTATCTATCACACACTCACCTAGTGTATCCATCACACTTTCCTTCATATAGTGTATCCATCACACTCGCTTCACTTTGTGTATCCATCACACTTTGCTTCATATAGTGTATCCATCACACTCGCTTCACTTTGTGTATCCATCACACGTTCGCCTAGTGTATCCATCACACTCGCTTCACTTTGTGTATCTATCGTACATGTTCGTGAAGATTCCATAATTCTCCGCATCCTTAACTGCATGAAATGTAGTTGTTGCTTTGCATTCTTGCTTAAAATTGTTGCATCTATTTGCGAATAGTTGCTTCATTACAGCTTGCTGCATTTGCATGATCATTTGGCTCTGTGCATGTCGCTTTGCATTTTGCCCCTGCCTGCGGGCACACATATCTCTGTTTATCTTGTATGATTGTCTAAGTCTTTGGCCTTGTCAAAAATGGGTCGTCTTTGGGCTTTGACATTCACTCCCGTCATTGTTATGACTTCCGAGTTCTGTCAAAGAGGGGCAACTGTAGACACCCCATTTTTGACCGACCTTAAGACTCAGACGTCACCGATTGAGCGCTCGGTGATGTTGCATATCGTGCTCGTTCAGAAGTTTCAGAGTCGCGGCCGTGCGCCCTGCCTCCGGACTTCCGAATCCTCTTCTGTGCCTTGTCTCGGTTTGCGAACCAGACTCGATTTTCTCTGTTTTCTTTCCTGAGGGGAGGGTGTGGTCCCGTAGACTATCTCTCGGTGGCCGTGCGCTACATTTCGTGGCCGTAGGCCATTTTGCCCATTTCGGAGCCCGGTTCCCGGTTTTCGGAGCCGTCAGGCCGTGTGCCTCGGTTCGGGACCGCCCAACCGTCTCCGATTCCTCCGGTTCTTGGCAGGTACCTCTGTTTTGTCATAACAGGGCACACTGGGGCCCCTGATGCCCACTTCGTGGCCGTATGCCACTTTCGGTGCTTATAGCCGGTTTTCGGGCCCCGAACCTCGCGGTTTGGCCCCCGAGCATTCATTTCGCATCGGTTTCTCCGGTTCTTGGCAGGTACCTCTGTTTTATCATTCCGAGGAACACTGGGGCCTCTGATACCCACTTCGCTGCTGAACACCACTTCCGGTGCCTGCAGCCCATTTTCGGGACCCCGAATTGCGCGATTTGGGCCCCGAGCGTTCATTTCTCATTAGTTTTTGTTCAAATTTGGCAGGTACCTCTGTTTCAGCACCAGGAAGATCACTGGGGGGGGAGGCCAGCAATTATCCCAGATAATCAGTTTCGCTCCTCCGGCGCCCGTTTTGCTCACTTCCAGGCTAATGTTGAACACCCTAGGCCCATTTTCTTCCAACCAAAGCTACATATTTGTGATGAGGGCACATGGGAGGACCCTAAGAAGTGATGGTCGGCCAGCAATTGTGAGTTTCATTTTTGGGCCTCTCCTTCAAATGCAATGTTGTGACTCCTGCTTCAGTGTTGCCACATTCCGACCATGGAACCTTGTTCTACACACATGGGAGGACACCAAAAAGTGGTGGTCGGCCAGTAATTGTTGTTTTCATTTTTGAGCCTCTCCTTCAAGTGCAATGTTGTGTTTCCTGTTTCAGAGTTGCCAATTTCCGACCTTGGAACCTTGTTCTACACACATGGGAGGACACCAAAAAATGGTGGTCGGCCACTAATTCAACTTTTCATTTTTGCCCTTGGCTGGCCGGCCATGGGAGGTGGCTGGCCGGCCATGGGGGTGGCTGGCCAGCCACCTTCAAGAAACCCACCTGGCCGGCCAGCTTTCTGCTTTTGAGCACTTTACAGCTGTCCAGCTGTTTTTCACAAAATATCTCAGCATCCGGGGGATATTTTGGGAGGGAAAGCTTGGGTGCATTTCCCTCCCTTTTACACCCCTTTCTTGCCTATTTGAAGGGATGGCCTCCTTCTTCTCTAAGGTTAGAAGATTTGCTCTCAAGAGATCATCTTCCAAAACCTCCATCTCCATAGCTAAAAACTCCAACAAACTTCAAGTGTCTAGCTCCTCTCTTCATCAACCCTAAGCACCACCATCCCCACTTCCATTCCAGCAGCAAGGGAGTGATTTTCAGAGGTTAAGAAGCAACGAAGTCAAGCCAAGAAGCAAAGAAAGACTTGTCTTCAAGGGTAAGTGACCAATTCCCTTTTTCTTGCATTTTTTTGCTTCAAATTTCTACCCTACTTGCTCTCTGATTTGGGCTCTGACCCCTTCTAGTTTTGTGCTTATTTTGAGGCCCTCTACAACATTGTAGAAGGGCTCAACCCTGTTTGAGCCCTCTATGGCACACTTGCTTCAATATCACTCTTTATGCCATTAAATTGCATGCTTTGTTTGGATTATGTGTGATCTGTTTCCGAGCATGACATAAACTGTGAATGGGCTTATTTTGAGCCCCTCTTCAACATTTAAGAAGGGCTCAACCATGTTTGGCCTCTCTATCATGCACTTGCTTCATATTTCCTTCAAATTACCGTAAAATTGCATGGTTTCTTTGGCCTGTTTGTGATCTGATTTTGAGCATGCAATTAACTGAGGTTGAGTTTATTTTAGGTCCCTCTACAACATTGTAGAAGGGATCATATTGGTTTGAGGCCTCCATGTTGTACCTCTCTTTATACCTCTCTTTGCCCCCATCTTGAATCCCTTTTTGAGCTTACTTAGCTCCTGTTTTGAGCCATCATCAGTACTGAAAATATCCTTATTTTGGTCTTCTTGTCAAGTTTTGTTAAGGGTCTTAGTCCATGTGGTCATTTCTTTTGGTACTTCATGTAATACCATCTTTTTTTCCGTAAAATTGCATGCTTTTTTAGGCTTGCTTAGCTTCTGATTTGAGCCTTCATCAGGCTTAGAAAGTGTCTTAAAATGACTCATTCTTCAAGTTTTGTTAAGGGTCCAAAGTTGTTTGATGATTGCTTATGATACCTCATGTTGTACCCCTTTATTGGCTCATTTTTGCATGCTATTTTAAGCATATCTACATACTGAATTGGAGGATCTCATCTACTGTAAATATGCATGTTTTTGGCCCCTCTTCAATTTTGTAGAACTGATTTTTCTGGTTTGAGCATTGTATATACTACTTGCTTTGTAAATCCCCTCTTTTCCCCCATTTTTGCATGCCATTGTTGCCATATCTATGCTCACAATTTGGCCATGTTTTGTACTGAAAAGATGCTATTTTTGGGGCTGCCTTGCTACTGTTTTTGCTTTCATGTATCAATTTTGCATGTTTAGCATAGCCGTAGGCCATTTCGGGTACTTAAAATCACATTTCGGGATGATTTCATGCATTGATTGTCATTTCGTATCATTTCGGGGCTGTTTTCCCCTTCATTTAGCTGCTGAAATTTGGTTTGCATGCTTGCATATCATTTTCATGTCATTTCATGCTTTAGTGCATTACCTCGGTTTGCGTGCCCGTGGGCACGCACTTCGAGGCACTCCGTTTTCATTCATTGGCTTCCTATGTGAGTAGGCTGAGGCTCTCTCATGTTGGTATAAGCCCATCATTGCATTTCTGTACCATTTTCATGCTTGTATATCATCGCCTCGGTTCGCATGCCCGCGGGCACGCACTTTGAGGCACCCCTCTTTTTTATCCGACGGCAGCTTATGTGAGTGCGGCTGAGGCCCTCTCATGTTAGTGTAAGCCCAATTTGCATTCCGTATGTCATTTGCATTGCGTATGCCACCGCCTCGGTTTGCGTGCCCGTGGGCACGCATTTCGAGGCAGCTCATTTTCATCTTACGGCCTCTTATGTGAGTGTGGCTGAGGCCCTCTCATGTTAGTGTAAGCCCAATTTGCATTTTCCATGTCATTTCATGCTTTAATGCGTTGCCTCGGTTTGCGCGCCCGTGTGCGCGCATTTCGAGGCACTTCGTTTTTATCCGACGGCCTCCCGTGTGAGAGTGGCTGAGGTCCTCTCACGTTGGTATAAGTCCATTCTGCATTCCGTATGCCATTTTCGCATCATTGCATGCCGTATGCCATTTTCTCGGTTTGCGTGCCCGTGGGCACGCACTTCGAGACATCTCATTTTAACCTCATTACATATCACTTCCATGACATTTTGCATTCTGTATGCATCGCCTCGGTATGCGCGCCCGTGGGCACGCATTTCGAGGCATCTCGTTTTTTTATCCGACGGCCTCTTATGTGAGTGTGGCTGAGGCTCACTCATGTTAGTGTAAGTCCAATTGCATTGCATATGCCATTTTATGCCTTAGGATCATCACCTCGGTTTGCGCGCCCGTGCGCACGCATTTCGAGGCACCTCATTCTCATAGCATTGTGCATGCTAGAATTATATATTAGCTGCATTTCATGCATGTCATGCATATTGCATCGTGTTCGGGATAGGAGTTAGCCCAGGCACGGGAAACGAGGCACGTTTCGTACTCCGAGTGACGAAACGGGTCTCAATTCCCCAGTCACCAACACTCCGGATTACCCATGATGGAGTTAGGGTTTGTTGTAGCATTCATATGCATTTCATCCCATATTGAGTTGTGCAATCTGACTCCTCGGCCATCATGCATCGATATGCGTGATTGGTGGCACGAGGATCGAGGCATGCATATATTTGTGAAATACATTGCTATGCCCCTTTCCTGCTCTCTGTTGCAGCATATCAAGGATCAGCAGTCTTCCGAGACCTGGCACGCATTTCGAGAAATATCGCAAACAGAGGCTAATTGGGGCATCCCAGTGGATTTCCGCGCCAAGACAGCCCGGCATACATCATTCATCAGAAGCGAGGCAGCCCCTGGCTTGCATGCCAGTTTAAAGCTTTCTTAGTTAATTTGTTGATTAATTAGAAATCTGTATTATTCTTTTATTCGGACTGTATTATTATTTATTCGGACCCTCTGCGCGAGGGCATAATTGTAATAAGTGTGGGTGAGTGTGATGTATGTCTTCCAACCCCACGTCTTTCTTCCCTTTTATTTATCCGCTTACGATGGTTAGATATAGGGCATATTTCAATTAGCATACAGTATGACAGCATGTTTGCATCATTCATCTGTTTTGCACGCACCGGGCTCGGCGCATCATACAAACTGCATTTGTATTTCAATTCCAAATTGAATACATGTTAGTTGTAGCATTCCACATGCCATGTTTAGAATAGCCGAGCCTGCTATAGTTGCATTATTGCATGCGTTGCATTAGGCATTTCTGTATAATTAGGATCATGCATTGATTTCTAATTAGCTTTTGTTTTGGCTTTGAGTACTCGGTAAGTTTTATGCTTTAGCATCCTTGCATGCGTGTGAGTGTTGCCATGAATAGCATGCTTGCCATGAGGCTAAATGCTTATGTGATATAACTGCCTCGAATGCCTGTGGGTGGAGGCTGAGTTACTTGGATTGGACGAATCATTGAATGTTTGTTTTAAGCCCACTAGATAGTGGCAAAATCATGTTTTCTAAGCCCACCTGAGGGTGGCAAATCCGCGTCTTAGCCTACCTGCGGGTAGCACCATCAAACCATTTTCAAACAAACAAACATGAAATGTTTTGTTCCAATTCAGGTGACTCAGTCTATACTTATTTGCCGCGAGCATCACATAGTAAATCTAGGCTAATAACCGGAATAAGAGCATACAAGGTTTTCAAAAACAGATATCATGGTTAGTAGAGGCCGGTCTTTGACCGGGCGAGCGGGGGTGCTCACGATGTGACCTTCCCCAATCGTACCCAAGTTCCCGAGCCAACTTTGGTGATGACGGACACGTGGCCTTCGGCACCGAGTCAGGGTTTCCTAAATTTCCCATTTTAAAAAATATTTAGGTGGCGACTCTGTTATCTGGCAAAGCAGTCCATGTTTGGCACTTCTTTCAAAAATCAGTTTTCTCAAAACGATTTGCCGGATTTGGACTCTTTGGTTCAAGATTAAGAACCGTGACATTTGAGTCCTTGAACTGTAGTGACCCCAATATGAACAGAACGGGACTTAACACCTCCCGGGGCGTTCGGGGACGTCTACAGGCGCCAGGCGAGGCGAGGCGCACTGTTCGCGCCTGTACAAGTTCCAGGCGAGGCGACTTGAGGTAGGCTCGCGCCTTAGCCGCGACTTAAGCTAGGCAACAGAGGCGCAAGACGCATGACTAGGCGCGCTTGATTTATTAGCAGCTGGATCTGATCTAACGGCTACGGGGGTGTATTCGAATGGCTTTTAACCACAGAGGATTACAACTCATGTACAATATGACCAAATACGACTGAAATGAACCCTAATTTATGTCGTTTTTCCTCTTTCGCCTCGCCTTGGACTTCGACTGCAACTGGGCTGCTCAATTCGACTTCGACTTCGACTTCGCAAGTATGCTTCGCCATTTTCTTCTTCTTCTTCTCCTTCTCTTCTTGTCTTCTGGTCGTCTGGTCGACCTCTTCTGGTCTTCGGGTCTACTCAACCTCTTTGACTGGGCTTTTTTTTTTTTTTGCTTCGACCTTTTCTGGTCTTCTGATCTCACTCTCTCTCTCTCCCCTTCTTCTTCTTCTTATGGCTTCGACTTCGACTCTGTTTTTTTTTTTTTTTTTTTTTTTTTTTTTCAATTATGCCTTTGAGTCTCTATTAGGAAAAAAAAAATAATAATAAATACAAATACAAAATAAGGTGCTACTGGTCTGATTAATTAGGACAAAATAAGGTGCTACTAGTTTGAGTCTCTGATTCTAATTAATTAACTAAAAAAATACACTGAAAAAAAATTACAAATAATTAATTATTCACAAATAATTAATTAATACAATGTGCTATTGGTCTTTTTTTTCCTTTTATCTGTTAGGGAAAAAAAATTACAAATGATTAATTCATCACACATTACATTACACTGAAATGATTTTCCATTTATTAAATTTGTTGTGTAGATTGTAGACAATGACATCGGAAAGTAATAGAAAAGATCCGGTGTGGCAATATGCCCAATTAGTAGAGAAGAATAATTTAAACAAGTTTGAGTGTAATTTTTGTGGTAAAGTATCAAATGGAGGTGTTTATCGGGTGAAACAACACCTCGCCGGAGGTTATAGGAATGTCACTGCTTGCCCGAAGTGTCCAGCTCATGTAAAAGAAGAGATTAGAGAGTTCATGTCAAAAAAGAAGACACAAAAAGAAGAAATGAACATGTTGCCTAATTTCGATGACATGGACATGGAAGATGAAGATGAAGATGATGATGTTGTTGAGATCAATGTCAATCAACGCCGTAAGTTGAAAAGTAGCAGCCAAGGTTCATCTAAATCCAAATAAAAAATGCCAAAGAGAAAAAGGCCTATGGATGCTTACTTCACACCCAATCCTGAATCAATGGTGAAAAATCGAAGAGACCAAGCAAAAGGGAAGCAAACCAAAATTGATGCAAATGACCCTTACAAAAAAGAAATGAGAGCTCGGGCAGTGCAAAGATTTGCAAGGTGGATGTATGATACTGGTATCCCTTTTAATGCAGTAAATTATGAGAGTTTTGGACTAATGATTGAAGCCACCAACTTACCATGAAGTGTGGGTTAACCAACCCAAAAAAAAGTGAAACATACTGAAGATTTGATGAAGAATCATAAAGAGGATTGTGCAAAATATGGGTGTTCCATAATGGCTGATGGCTGGACTGATAAGAAAGGAAGGACATTGATTAACTTTTTAGTTAATTGTTCAAGACGAACCATGTTTGTTGAGTCGGTTGATGCTTCTAGCTATTCAAAGGATAGGCAAAAGCTATTTGAATTACTAGACAAGTTTGTGGAGAAAGTTGGAAAAGAGAATGTGGTGCAAATTATCACTGATAGTGCTGCAGCTAATGTGTTGGCGGGTAAGAATATTTCCTTACATCAAAATTGTTTACTAATAGTTTGTTTTGTATTTAAAATTTAAAAACTTGAAAATAATAATTCTTCGTTATTGTTACATTATAGAAAGGTTTTTGGAAGCCAAGTATGAACACTTGTATTGGACACCATGTACTGCTCATTGATTGGACTTAATGTTAGAAGACATTTTCAAGATACCTAGACTGAAAAAGACATTTGAAAGGGGTATTGCAGTACATGGCTATATTTACAACCGACCTACGTTGCTAAACATGATGAGGCACTATACAAATTTGAAGAATTTGATCAAGCCTGCAAAAACTAGATTTGCAACCGCCTTTCTGACTTTGTCTAGGATGCATCAACAAAAAAACAATTTCAAAAAGATGGTCACCTCCGAAGACTGGACCTCAAGCAAATGGGCAAAGGAGCCACAAGGTAAAAGAATGGCACAAACTTTGTTGATGCCTTCATTTTGGAATACTGTTGTATTTGCCATTAAGGTCTCGAGTCCTCTCGTAAAAGTGCTTAGATTGGTTGATACCGAGAAGAAGCCTCCCATGGGATACATTTATGAGGCAATGGATAGGACAAAAGAATGCATTGCAAGTTCATTTGATCATAAAGAAGAGAAGTATAATGAAATCTTCGAAATCATCGACAAAAGATGGGATGTCCAATTACATCGGCCTTTACATACAGCTGCACACTTTCTTAACACAGAATTTTTTGGGCGTTAGAGGTGCAAAAAGATCATGAAGTAATGAATGGGTTTTATGAATTCATGCAAAGGTTGGTCCCGGATGTCACTGTTCAAGATTTGATCACTAATGAGATGAGTATTTATATGAAGGCTGAGAGTCTTTTTGGCAAGTCTATTGCGATTAGGCAAAGAAATACAAGGGCACCAGGTAATATATTATAGACTCATAGATTTTATCTTTAGTAATACTTTTAGTAAAACTCAATACTTTGTAACAATTATTTCTAACTAGTGATTATCGCAGCTGATTGGTGGGCATCATATGGTTCTAAAACTCCAAACTTGCAAACTTTTGCCATAAAAGTCCTTAGCCTAACATGTAGTTCATCGGGTTGTGAACGAAATTGGAGTGTATTCGAACATGTGAGTATTTAACATTCTAACTAATTTTTTGTTCAATTCAAATATTTTTTATTCTCATTATATAGAATTTAATATCTTTTTAATACTTGCAGCTTCATAATAAGAAAAGAAATAGATTGGAACGTCTCAATGATTTAGTGTTTGTCAAATATAATAGAACATTGAGATTTAGGTATGACATGCGCAACACTCTTGATCCCATATCTTTGCAAAATATTAATGAAAGTAATGAGTGGTTGCTTGGGAGGATGGATGGAGAATCAGATGAAGATAATGAGCCTGTGTTTGATGATGATGATGGCTTGACGTGGGCCACTATTGCTAGAGCTTCTGGAGTAGAAGAAAGTAGCCATGCAAGTAGAACAACAAGTTCACACTCAACGGCACAACCGAGGATATCTAAATCATCAAGATTAACTCCACTTCAATTAATAGATGAAGAAGAAGCGGGCTCAGATGACACAGAGGAGGAAGATGTTGAGGGGTATAAATCAACTGATGGAGAAAAATATGATAATTTGCTTGCCATTGATGTTGAGGATGATGATTGACTGACCAACCTAAGTTCTAACCTTTTTCTTTTGATATTGATGTTTTGAAGTGTTAAGACATCTATTAGTATTCGTTGGTTATTTATGTTTTAGATGTTAGTGTTTATGTTTTTGTTTTTATTTTATTGAATGTGGATTATTTTATCTTTGAAAATTGAAATTTTATGTAATATGCACTTTCATGACTTTGAGAATTATTTTATATTTTGTCTTGAATCTTGATTACTTTTTATTTTTTAAAAAATTGTCTTAGTACTATGAATGATTAGTCTATATTAATTTTTTTATTTTTTACTAAGACTGTGCGCCTTATTTCAATAAAGCCCTCGCCTTGCGCCTAGGCCCCGAGAGACCTTCAGCGCCTTAGTGCGCCTTGAGCCTTTAAAAACACTGGAGTACATCACTTATATAGAACTCTAAATCCTAAGCCTAAAAAAGAAATACAATTTACACCATTCCAAATTCCTAAAATATAATAATTCCTAAAATACAATATAGACAATTATATTCTCAACCACCCCCCCCCCCCCCCCAAAAAAAAAAAAAAAAAAAAAAAAAAAAAAGGGCGGGCGTCCTTACCACTTGAGCATTAATGGTTAAGAGAATGTGAATGTAAGGTTTGCATAGATGACACAACATGACCTTCAAAACCACTTTTGTCACTTACCCTTTTGCAGCCTTCTGATGACGACTGAATAAAACTCCGAATTACAACAGGGACTATGCTAAATTCATGGATCCTTAACATGGGTATGCCCCTACACCAATAATACATCAATTGAATCTTGTGTTGAGTAGAGAAAGCTTGTTCATGTGGGAGGAGCTTCTTCCTTTATCTTTTTCTTGAACAACCCCCACAATTATAGGACACAGTAGAATTACCCCACAATTATAGGGACACATACCGGTATTTAGATTGTTGGACTGCACCAACACCTCAAATGATGGTCGGTTCAGACCTGCATGTTTCAACCAAATCAACAGGCACAAAGGCAACAGAAGTCTGTGTATGAGAAGTTATTTGGTAGGGTTCTTCCTATCAAATAATTGTGTGCCTGCCTAATATTACAAAAATAAAAACATAACAATTAATAATAATAACAAAGAATTCATGTATTCTCTTACAATTCATGTCCTATAGGTTGACCCAACTAAATAAATTTTCCTTTCTATAAATTAGCTATTAGGACACTTGTCTCATAATGGGGTTGATCAATCACAGCTATTTCAACCAAATCAAGCAAGCTATTTCAGATACACTCCAAACTAGGGATGATACCAAATCAATTGTTGATCTAGTGATTCAAATGATTAGAGCTCTTTGTTTGCTCTAGACAAGATAAAAAAGCAATATCTCATAGTTGGCAATCAATGGACAAAATCTTGCAAATTGACTAAATTGCTTAGAGGGGATCATGGTCCAACCTCTCTAGGTGAAGAAGATATATGACCTAATATTCCACTTTTGATTAGCAATTGTGCCAACTATTGTATAACAGTGATAACTTAAAAAAAAAATTAACCTGTCTACACAGAAGACGGAACATTATTTAATTGACCGAGAAAATTTACCATGTATCTGAGCAAAAATGTTATAAAAATAAATTAAAAGGAAAAAAAAAAGAAAGAAAACTACGTATCCTCAGTTATGCACATGGTGAAGCATGATTGTTGCCTCCAACAAAACGTTGTGCTCCGGAATCTTTTTTAGGTCAATTTTCTCCTCACTAGTCCTTTGAAGAAGTCAAAACTGCAGCCACGTGAAAAACAACATCATTTACTTATCAAGACCATAATCAGAAAAATAAACTCACAAAGACACTCTACTTTAAATATAAAAACCATGTGTGAAAAAAAAATAAAAATAAAAAATAACTTAAAATACAGACATCAAAACCAAGTGTGCTTTCAATATGTCATCACAAGTAGTCTTTGTTCAAATTGCAAGAGGTTGTCTCCCAAAATTGTTTAGTTTTTCTATGTAAATAAAATTGATGGGAAAAGATTTTCACAAGACAATGGGAGAGACAGATTTATATACACACATTTACACGTACATATATACAGAGTATGGAGAGAGAAATGTACCAAGTAGGTATCTGCTGCCATTGACATTTACTAGGATCTATCTTGCTACAAAATTTGTTCTTATTTTTGTTTAGGGTTAGTTGAGCTATTCTAGAATAAGGATATTTTGGAAATTTCTATTCCCCAGACTAGAGAAAGTATTCTGCTGATAGGTTTGCAATTTTTTTAGAACTCTTCTCTTAATTTCAATCGTATAGTCAAATATCCTTGGCATTGGTGATGTATCCATCAATATATCCCGATATCTATGTATTACGCAACACTATTTAAATATGATTCCGAAATATCAAATTATATCACTAATATCATGATGCATCAGATATTGTATTGATAGAGAGATACCCATGGTCAAGAATTTGCACTTAACAAACATGTATGCTGTACTCACATGAATATATTCCACAATATATCTTAACATTTATCTTGCTACCTTTTAGTCTACAAAGCACGGACACGGACACGGACACGGACACGGACATAGGCACATGATACGACATGAACACAACACCGATACGCCGGCATGGAAATTTTCAAGAAATGTAGGACACGACACCAATATGTTGACATGTGCAAAACATATCATTTTATATAGTTGTTATATGTTATATGTAAAGATAAATAATTATTATATGTCATTTATATGAATATTTAACTATAATAATTTTTTAAGGCTAATGGAGGAGAAAAGGTATAATATTACATTAATTTTCTTTTGTCATTAGATTCCAAGTTATTTATTCAAACTTGTAGTGTGTTTTTGTCTCTCTTTTTTTTTTTTTGGCCAAGTATTGGGAAGTGTTTGACGGGTGTCGGACACAACACGTACCTTCTTAAAAGTGACCATGCTTCTTAGCTTTTAGTTCTCTTTCTATATATATATTGCCTTCTTGTCAACCTTTCCGGACTTCCACATTATGGAACAATATGGCAGATGTAAATACCATCAGTTTTGCATCACTAGGAGTCTGGAGAATGTCTTTATATATATATATAGATTACTTTTTTTTATAAGCGAGAGCTCTGGATGTCTCACACCATATAAGAACCTAAAAGACGTATTAACCACCAGATGATATTCTATCCTATCAAATTTTGTACGGCATAGATGCAAAGAACTTAACAGTGGTCAATCAGACACTAATTTCTAATCCATATGCAGAAACCAAGGATTCCTTCGAGTTTGAACCACAGGAAAAATTTGTGTGCCATTTCCTTTGGTGTTAGTTACATTGCATAGTTAGTGCAGTAATTTTTCTTCCTTTTTTTTAAATTTTTTTTCTGTTGGTGCGTGACATATTTGACTGTTGGATGATATTCTTTTGTATCAATATATTACTACATATTAACCACCAAGCCTTGAGTGCAAACAGTACCTAAGCGCACTTTAAAAGCTGACCCCATGGTAGGTCAGCAGTTTGACTCCCAGTTGCCCCTTCAAAGTAAATAATGTTAGATGAAGTTTCTTTAAATATATATAAAAAAAAATTTGTTGCTCCATCACTTTCTCAAACATGTTGACTTCATGTTAGAACACAAAGGGTGCTTCCGTTTGTTTATTTGTCCAGTAAATGGATATTGTTGAATGTAAAAATAAAAACTCCACACCTACTCTACCTTAGTGTGGTAGGTGAGTGAGTTAGTATATTATGTGAGTGTGTTAGGTTCGTATTAGTGTGGTAGATAGTGGAAATATATAGTGGTAGATAGTGGAAATATATAATATGTAAGTGGTATATAATGGGTTTAATGGGTTATGATGATGTTTGTAATATCTCCTATATAAGGAGTGTCATTTGGTCTTGTAAAATTAAGATATTGAATACAATCAATCAATAATATCAACACATTAATTTCCTACATGGTATCAGAGCTAGGTTAACAACCTAGTAATTCCGCTTCACCGGCGGGCGGCAGCCTCGCCTTGGCCGCCCGCTGGACAAACCCAAATTTCCTTTAACAGTTTCATTGTATTAATCTGCTCCATTAGTTGTGATATCATCCATCTTTTCCAGCAGAAATTCTGAATAAAGCTGGGTTTGTGTTAGAAGCTCATCCAATTTGGTGAACTGGGTGTCATTCAATTGTGGTGTCTCAGGCTCATTTGTTCTGTCTTCTTCCTTCACCCGAGCTTCCAACAAAATCTCCATTTTTTGCATCAAGGAGTATTTCCTCCTCCAATTTGACTCCAGCTTTCTCATCACAGATTTCCTCGTCCTCCTGTACGGAAGTCGGAGACTCTGCTTCGTTCTCTACTTCGGTCTCAGGCACAATCTCCGAGTTCCAGATCTTTGAAATTTTTAAGGTCCTTGGTTGCTGCTGTCCATATTACCAACCACACACTTGAGGTCCTTGGTTTTGGTACTAAGAACCTCACAGTTGGACAAAGCCCTACGGAAAGAGGTCATCTGCAGCAAATATCAGTCCTTGGGTAGCAATTGGCTGCCTCCTCTAAGTGACCATCTCAGGGGTTCTAGAGTTTGGCTGGACATTCTGTCAGTTGCTTCATCTGCTCCAGATCTGATTCATTTTCTAAAAGGCAACATCAGAATTCATATTGGCAATGGCCTCAGAAGCTTGTTTTTGGTCTGCTAATTGGTTTGGGGAAGACTGCTTCAAGAACCTCTTTTCCAGATTGTACCAGCTTTCATTGGATAAGAATGGAAGTGTGTTTGATTTTTATCTCAGAAGTTCTCCTTCTTCAGCTAGGTGGGACCTGGCCTTTAGGAGGGAACTGATATCATGGGAATTTGATCAATTTGCTCTGCTTTCTGATCTGCTGGATCAGTCACCTGTGTTAAGATTTGATGTCAATAACAGGTTGCTTTGGAATGGCCACTCATCAGGTCAGTTCTCAGTTAACTCTGTTTTTAAGTGGTTTGAACTGCAAAATGGTGCCATCAATAAGGTTCACCCTATTATCTGGAAGAATATTGCCCCCTATAAGGCCCAATTTCTTGGATGGCTAGCTTGGAAAAATAGGCTAAAAACATCTGTTTTTCTTCAAAGAGTGGGAGTTTTGGATCAACCCCACCAACTAGAGAGAGAATAACCCAAAAGAAAAAGAAAAAAAAAAAAAAAAAAGAGTTGCCTGATCTCTTCCTCTCTCTCTCTCTTATTAAAGTCCCATCTTTTTATTTCTTTATTTTCTTTATCCATTATTTTCTTTTCTTTTATCTTTATTCTTAAACAAAACACCACCAACAACATTTTCCAAACTTGTCATTTATTCATCTCGGGGATCAACCCCGATCACATTTTTACACCAAAAAAAAAAAAAAACCTCACCAAAACAAATCAACCACAACCCACACAACAAAAACCGGCCTTATTTTTTCGCCTCTTCTGCCGATCTCTTCCTCTTGCCTTTGTCTTGGGCATCCCTTGCCGGTGCTGCCTCCGTGTTTCCCACGCCGCCGAGCACGTTCACTTCCCGTTGCTCCTCAACCGTCACATATGGCGGACCTCCAAATCTGAGCATCACGGTGGTCTTCCGCTTCAGTTCCTTATTTTCTGCCTTCAGCATACATATCTCTGCTCGGGCATCCGTATACATGCTCTGGAGCAGAGCCAGTTGGGCTTTTACCTGCTGCACCTCATTTGTTCTACTCTGAAGCCGGTGCGACAGGTTGTTGACCCCGTCATTGTCTCAACACATGACTTCAATGTGTAATAATTCGCCTCAATATCCGATTGTGCAGCCATTCTTTGCTCCACAGACAGCATCGGAAAGTTCAAAGGCGCAAAACCAGGGGGCTTGGTTGAGGTTCAAGGGCTATATTCTGAGTTGTGGCCTCGTTGAGGTCGGGAAAGAGAGTAAGACCACGAGACGAAGAGGCTATGTTCTGGGTAACAGGGCGGGAAGAAGAAGCCATTTTCAGAGCAACAGCGTGTTACAGAGTATCTCTCTCAGAAGTGTTACAGAGAGAACGAAGAGTTTTCAGCTGGTTTGTTCTGTATCAGCGGCTGCCTCGCCTTGGTTTAAATAGGCAAGGCAGACACGCGTATCACGCGCCTCCCAACGCCAGACGACAAATCGGCGCGCCTTTTTATGGCTCGACTTTTGATGGCTGTCGGGCACGTCTTTTAATGGCACGCCTTTTGATGGCACGTCTTTTGATGGCACGCCTTTTGATGGCACGCCTTTTGATAAGATTGGGCACGCCTTTTGAGGGTCCGACAAGACTCTGTAAACTGTCCCGACTTTGATTCCGGTTAGCTCCTATATGGGTCCGACAAGACTCGGTAAACTGTCCCGACTTTGATTCCGGTTAGCTCCTATATGGGTCCGACAAGACTCGGTAAACTGTCCCGACATTGATTCCGGTTAGCTTCTATATGGGTCCGACAAGACTCTGTAAACTGTCCCGACTTTGATTCCGGTTAGCTTCTATAAGGGTCCGACAAGACTCTGTAAACTGTCCCGACATTGATTCCGGTTAGCTCTTATATGGGTCCGACAAGACTCGGTAAACTGTCCCGACATTGATTTCGGTTATCTGCTACAACGGTTCGACACAGCCATATAGTGTCTTCTACAACGGTCCGACATGACCCCGTAAACTGTTTTTCTACATCGGTCCGACATGACCCCGTAAACTGTTTTTCTACATCGGTCCGACATGACCCCGTAAACTGTATTCTACAACGGTCCGACATGACCCCATAAACTGTCTTCTGCATCGGTCTGCCATAACCATACGGTCTTCTACAACGGTCTGACACGACCATACAGTGTCTCCTATCCACTTTTATTTTATTTGTCAGATTATTTTTCCTGTTTTGTTACTCTCTCCAAACTCAAGTTGGTTAGTTCCTAACCCCCTTGAGTTTGAGGGGGGCTGTTGAATGTAAAAATAAAAACTCCACACCTACTCTACCTTAGTGTGGTAGGTGAGTGAGTTAGTATATTATGTGAGTGTGTTAGGTTAGTATTAGTGTGGTAGATAGTGGAAATATATAGTGGTAGATAGTGGAAATATATAATATGTAAGTGGTATATAATGGGTTTAATGGGTTATGATGATGTTTGTAATATCTCCTATATAAGGAGTGTCATTTGGTCTTGTAAAATTAAGATATTGAATACAATCAATCAATAATATCAACACATTAATTTCCTACAGATATATAATAATTAGTTTTGGTTAATGCTAATAGAATGAGGCGTGCTTATTAAATTAAGATCACAGAGATATCAGTATCTACACAATACTCAAATATTAAATGAGAAAATACCATAAAATATAATACCTATTGCCGTCGGGATGAAGCTCACACATTTGATTGTCTTCACCAAGAGCTAATAAATATCCCGAGGATGTTAAACCCTGTAATTTACAAGAAAAAGAAAAATAGAATATTTCAGTGCAACTTTCCAGCATGCACAAATTCAAAAGGAATAGTATGGATGCTCAATCACATGAGACTCTTGAATATTTATTTTTGAATTGTTGGTAAAATAACATATATAGGCAGGCAGGTGAGCTGGCTCAGGTTTCCCTCTCCCAGACTCACCCATTGTAGGTAGCTCGTGGTAACTGTGTTTGTAGCCTTGACTCCCATGGGGTTGGCACCCTGATGTAACAATGAGATATTGATATGGAAAGACTTTCCAAAAAGGCATGCCACAAAAAGCAAAGAAACAAATTCTCATTAGCTTGTATTTCCTTCCTCTTCTTTCTTTTTTTCTTTTTTCTTTTTTTAAAATAAAAAGCTCTTTTCCCTGTTCATATTATTTATTTTTGTTATTCAACTTTAATTCAACACTGGCTCAAATAGCAAATAAATAGTTTCTGGATATCATGGTTTTCCTTTGCAATATTTCAGAAAATAGCAGGGCATATAGTACATTCTGTGGCTATTTTATCTGCATTTATATTTGTGAGTCATCAAATAGTTCAGCAAATCTATCTCACCTGAATGGTAACCACTTTTTCTACAATTTGATCAGCATTATTTTCCTGCACAATAACTCTCTGCCCACTGCATGCAAGGGAACACAATCATGAACCTTCAATAATTCATTATCTAATATGTTGAAATGGAAAAAGACAATAAATATTATGAAAAAAGTACGGAAAAGATGAATAAAAAAAATGTAATTATGGATAACAAGTATTTACAGATTTTGAATAAAATGACGTCAGCTTATAGACAGCAATGGTGGCAGAACAAAGAACTAATTATGAATAAGAAGTATTTACAGATTTTGAATAATATGACGTCAGCTTATAGAAAGCAATGGATAGCTACTCTCTCTCTCTCTCCATATACATCTTTATAGGAACACAAAGATACAAGATGCTTCTTTGCAACATTAGAAGCTTATAACTATTCCAGTTGGGCAGTGCAATTATGCTCCTAGTTCACATTGTGAAAAATTCCAGGCCTTTTTACGTTTGATGGCCTTTTAAAGTAGATAACATGGATTTCTTTAAATTGATTTGTAGATACATGCAGTAGAACACAAGCCATTTCATATGATGTACGCACATAAGGCGAGTGTTGGAATTTGTCCCGTATCGCCTGAAGTTGCAGTTTCTCTCTCCTTAATACCTGGATTTTAAGGAAAAGTGTGGGCTGGACTTTTCAATTTGATATCAGAGCTTGGTTTGGCCTATGACTGGTGTGCCGTTTGTCCGGCTAGTATATGTTGTGGTCCAAGAGGGTCTGTTGGAATGTGTCCCACATCGCTTGGAGTTGCCCCATCTGTGTTAGTTATAAGATTTCAGTTTCTCTCTCCTTAATACTTGGGTTTTAAGGAGAAGTGTGGGTTGGACTTTTCAATTACGAGCACAACATTATAAAAACTCATTGCATTTTTGTAAGCATGATGGACATGCATGCTTACCATCCCCATGAACAAGTGTTTTTAGCATGACTCCTAATCCTAAGAATAGAATGGTGTGGAGAACCAACATTAAAACTAGAGTTCAACTAATATATAACACTTTGATTTTCATCATTTTATTTTAGCATGCCTTCTTCTTTAGGCTCTGATTTTTTTATTTTATTTTGTATTATATAAGAAGACAAAAGAAAAAGTTCATTGCATTGAAAATATGGAAATAGAACTTCCAGATATTCTCTCTCGAACACTGACAGAAAATTAGTCGTCTTGACGTAAACAGATGTCATCAGTCGAAACCGAGAGTAACTAGCTAGGATAGGTAACTCTCCTAATGCTTTGTGCGAGGTTTTACTGATACCGATTTTTTACCTTCCTTTGTTAAGCACGGATACGTGACACGAAACAAACGCAATATGAACACGCCGACACAACAACTTTCAAAAAATCAAGACAACACATGTGGGAACACTCACAAAATATATGGTTTTATGTATTTTTAATTTGTCATATATATAAATATTTCATTCAAAATTAATAAAAATATGCAACATAACACAAATTTCTAAATTTTAAAGAAGTAAATTTACCTTGTTTTTATCCTCATTATATCATAAATTGTTTAGTTCAAACTTACAATGTGTTAGTGTGTCTAAGTGATGAATACATGCATGTGCCCTGAAAGTGTCTGAAGTGTGTCTAAGCCTAAAAAAATTAAAAAAAATAATATAACATGTTTGGATGTTTCTCCAACATGTATCAAACAGACACGATACCTTCTTAGAAGCGTTCGTTCTTCTTTGCTAGCCACCATTGCATATACTTTGAGAAAATAAATAAGTCACCCTTAGAAGCATTTGGAATCATTACTATGAATATTAAACTGTACTTTGGATTTTAAGAAATTAGTTTCTTACCAAGAAAAAAAAAATGTCCTTTAATGAAAGTAGAATTGTATTAAAGGAAGAACCCAATATGCAAACATACACCTATGGTATGGAATAAAAGCATGGATGCATACTATGTAGGTGTGGATAACCAGGAAACACTTTCTAGTCATTGCTTACCTATGCAGCCATGTCTCATAGTACAGCTCCTCAAGAGGTTGAAACCCTGCATGATAAACAACAAAGAGCTTTGAAGTATTCCTTCTGAGGTATTAACTAACATTAATTACAAAATATGCTGTGGTGCTCTATGATAGACGTTGTATACATTTTCTCCAAGAGGAACACAATGCCAAAACTAGTTTGCAGTAAAATCTGATCAATAAATATCATTGGGGCTTTACAGAATAAAAAAATGCCAAACTCAAGACTGTCCAAAATAAGTCTAATGAAGCAAAAATCAGTAGAAGAACAGAAAATAAACCTAAAATGTCTTCTAGTAGATATTTTTTTAGACCTAAATGGCAGGGGCAATTAATGGCCTGAATTATTTATATGAGCCATAGGGCCTTACAAAACTTACTGTTGAAAATACAGAATAGACAAAATAAGAAGTTTTCAACCATCTTAAGCAGTTGAGAGTAATTGAGATTGTAAACATGGTATCAATGAAGGAACACCCATTGTTTGAATCCAGGCACCTTCCTATTAGTACATTATGCATTCATGTGCAGATCCATTCATAAAGTGCCACAGATGAGTCGAGAAGTTGAAATAAAAATACTGGTGGTGTTTGGCAAGATTTGGTTTTGGGTTTTTTTTTATTTTTTTCACTAAAAGACAAAGTTTTTGCAAAATCAAAAAAAACAAATCCAAACAAAATATTACATCCAACTCCACAATCATTTTACTTTTTCTCTCACAAACATCACATCCAACCACAAAAAAACCCAACTATCTTCCCAAACACCAAAAAATATTTATCCAATAATATCCTACAACTAAAAAAACCTACATAAAAACCCACTTCCCAAACACCCACTATATTGTTCTCCAATAACTCAAGCTTTTAGAGTAACTGCATAACTGGTTGTTAAGAACTATCAAAAGGCACTAATCAGCATTATATGATTTTAATTGGTCAAACGTTCCATAAGAAACAAATAAACAGGCAATTTGGGACCAAGATGACGCAGACCTGAAGTAACAAGGTTGACCACATTTGGTTTTCCTAAAATGAGAAAATAGTTGCAAGACCAGAAATTAACACCCTATTTATTAACTGTGAGCACACATGGCTGCATAGCATAGTGATCACAAAAACTCAGAAATTTAAAGAGATGGGAAAATAACAATAATTTTATATCTTCTTTCCTATCTGGTCTTTTATCACATCCATCAGTTCCCACGCCCTCCCTGAACACACAACATTTCACATCATGCTAATAATACAAATGACAGTGTGCAGTGCAATACACCATAGCTTATATACTACCAGGATTGAATAAGATTGTATTAAAAGTAGAAATGTTTTTAATTATTGTTTTTATTCTGATACTGCCCATCATTTAAATACTTAAGCCTCTTACTGTTAAAGTAGTTTCAAATCCATTTGATTTCCCTGTAATTTACAGCAATTATACATGTTAAAATCAATTAAACTACGAAGAATGTCAAAGATAAAGAAAACACTGAACTGCTTATTTAAATTGACAATTCAAAGAGGGAAAATAAATAAATAAATAATCTGGCAGGAATTGGGCATATTTGAAGATTGAAATGATCATGAAATAATTATAGGACAGTGGTTCACCTTTGTTAATAAGAATATCAAAAAGATTCTCAAATTTATTAAAAAAGGCTGCAAGAATATCTTCTCTCTGTAGTTGATAAGCAACAGAAGTCAATTTTTGCAGCACTGCATTCAAGCAAGTTGTAGGTTTCTCATTATCAATATTCAAGCCTATTCCTGCAAAGACATGAAAATTCTAAAACATTTAGTGATATATTTGAGCATGCAGCCCTCAATGATGATATAAGACATGAATAACTAAAAACCAATTTACTGAAATTAGAAAATAAGCAAGAGAAAAAATTACGTTGCATGATGAAAGAGAAAAGAATATCACTAGTAATACACTTTCAACTTATTATGCAGAATCACCATTGTGTAAGATTTGTATTCACATTCAAAGGGATGAGACCATTTACCAGCACTGACATTAAACTTCTTTGATTTATAGACTGAAGTGCACAAAATGCCTCCCACTTTAAGGCCATTTAAGTACAGGTCATTTGGCCACTTTATTCTAGCTTCAAGAGGTGGTATACCCTGAAATAGATTATGTTAACCCAAAAAAAAATCACCAACAAAATTTGTTACCCAAAAAAATACAATCAAAGGGATGAGACCTTTTATTGTGTTCTCTTGACATCTAAAATAATGAGAAACAAAAGGCCTAGTATATGATTAATGTCGAAATATTGAATGCTCTTCGACAATCAATGATTGAAACAACCTTTTCACTTTCTTGAGAGGTTAGCTGTAAGATTATGTTGTCCGCATTACATTTTTTTTACTCAAGAGGGTATCTGGGGCTTCTTATCACTTTACTACTCAAGCCTAATTTGGGAACTAAGTATTTTAGCCAAAAAGCCAAAAAGTCATTATAAGTTATCACGTTACTCTTTCTACTTTTCTGCACATCTCTTTATAAAAAACCAAAAAGTTACTAAAATAACCTGTTTTCAAACGAGGCTTCAGTGTAAGATAACTTTGTCTTCATGATTGTGTGTGTTTCATATCATTTTCGTTTTCTACTGTCTATCTCGAAAATAAAAGGAAAAAGCAAAATAAACAAAAAATGACACGAAAAACTTGTTTGCCAAACTATTTCAAAAAATTGTTTTCCAAATTTGTTCATAAAACACTCCATCTTTTTAGGAAATACTTTTAAGTTGTTTTCTGAATTTTTGGAAACTGTTTTCATACAAAATGAAATGAAATGAAAACAATCATTGTTTTGAACTTTTCAAAGTTTTCATTTATGAAAAACACTAAATACGAAAGCATTGAAAATGAAAATGATACCAAACAGACCCTTAATAGCCTATAATGAGATGCATTTCTGATTATTATTGTCCACGGATGAGATTTAACTGATACAAATATTCAGTGAACTTGGAGAATGCACAAGCTTTATCTAAGTGCCATCATAAGAAGCACCAAATAATGTATTGATGATATTTGCAATATATCAATCTGTATTTGTATTATCAAGACCTTGATACATATATATATATTTTTTTTTTTTGTTAAAGTATATATATATTATTTACTTATAAAACTATATATATTACAAAAAATGTTTGTTGACTTTTGGCTAATATCTACAATTTTTTAAAATGATATTGGTATCTTGCAATATATCCTATATTTGTAGTAGTAGCAACATATATTTTGTTGTGGATATTTCATTCCATGGCCCCAAAGAAGCTGTGAAATTTCTTTATTACAAGCTCGATTTGTTCTTGTTTAGTTGGTCAGCTTCCCCTATTTTATGATATTTCACATACAACTTAAAGATTCAATTTTGTGCTACTTAACATCCATATTTGTAATATATGATTACAAACAGAGTATGCCATCAACATAACTGTATGTTTTCCACCTAAGATACTTGGCTTAGTCGAGCCTCAATGGCAGAGGCCCTTATTTAATTTCAATTATTGGATATATGCAGTGAACTGAGAAACACTTACATTTTTGACACAGACATCTTTTATTGCCTCTGTCATGGCAAGAGACACTACATACTGTACAAGAGGCACCACTCGCCCATCTTCCATCTGTATTGTAAATGAAAATAGAAGGCAACCTTTTGGAGATTCCCACACATTCTTTGACCGACCTGCAAAATCAAACAAAAAAAATAACTATCCAGTTAGGTCAGCTACATGAATTTTTTTTCACCATTTAGGTAATATGCTCAGTTAAATTATATAAATTCATATATGTTAACCTGTTCTCTCTCAACTTATTTTTAATATCATTTCACGAATATATTCATTTCTAATCCTATTTTTCCTAATCTTACAATACATCCATCTAATTATTCTTATCTTAGCTATACTCATTATTTTATAAATATCATGTTTGTTTGCAAAAGGTAGCTCTGAATTCAGAGTCCGTTCAGACTACAAAAGGCCTTGGATGAGCTGATTAGCAGTCTAGGTGAGGAGATGGTATTCAGAAATAGTCCGTTCGGATTAGAGTATAAGCGTTCGTCCGGGCAAACGTCCAGCCGATTGACTGGCCAAGCGCATTTTTTTTTTATTTTTACATGTGTGTACGGCTACACATTTTGAACATTTTTTCTTTTGATAAGTAAAAACCATAGTTTCTATTGGTTTCTATTATTTTATATATAAAGAATTTAACAATTCCTCTACTAACAACTATCATCAAAACGAACACAAATTTACTTAATCTCCTTACTAACAATCCTATTTATCCTAAACGGGCCGTAAAGCATTGTGGGCCTCATAGTTGTTCTATAAAATTTTTCTTTCAATTTTGTTGATTGGCATATGTCGATCAGATATTATAAGAAATTATACAACATTAAATTCCAAATTTCTAACAACACAACAATCAAAATCAACAATTGCATAGCATTCCGAACCTCGCCCTTTGAACTGAGCATCAGCAACACAAACAGCTCCAATTGGAATTTCGCAGAAATTGCTGCCCAAAAACTTAAAAAATTCAATATCAAACTAAATCTCAAAAAAATAACAATTCAAAATTGGTGTTACTCACTGAGAAACAACGTCATGTGTCGATGACAACCGAGGGGACCAAATCAGGAACCTTCCAAAGCGAGTAGTTGAAAGAGAATTCAAGAACAAATTGATCCGAAAACTCTCTCCTTCTCCTTCTCCTTCGGAAATCATTCCATTCTCCGAATGCAATAGAATCGAAACATCGGCAATGTCAGGGAGTTTCAGAGTGTTATTGTTCTTCAAAGATTTCGCCAATTCATTATCGGTAGATGATTTTCCACATAGCACCAGAACACAAGGCGATTGGGAACCCATAGCTGAACAGAACATCATAAATAAGTTTCCACATATATATATATATATATAGAGAGAGAGAGAGAGAGAGAGAGAGAGACCATACCAGAGGCAGCAACTGATAGTGAGAGAGTGAGAGGCTTCTCGTTGGTAAGTGGAGAGAGATAGGGAAGAGATCGTTTTAGAGAGAGAAAGTGGAGCGAAGTTTGTAGAGAGAGAAAGCGGGGGAAGCTCCTCGTCAAGGGCATGCCGTTACTGTTTTGAGCTCGGAAGACGATGGAGGGTTTGAGACGGAGAAAACGATTCGAACGATTTATTATTGTCACAGCATTTCATGATTACTTTTTGTCATTTTGCCAAAAAAACACGCCAGTTTGTAGCACTATGTTTGATATACTGAAATCTAACGGTGGTAAAGGAGTCTGTTATGTGTCAAGCGTATGTTTTGTATTCAAGGCAAATTACACTTTACCCTGGGAAATTATGATTGCTCTCAAAGGAAGTCTGGCCCTTTTCTTCTCATACCAGTTGCACATTTTAAGTTGTTGAAAAAAATCGGTGAACCGATAAATTGATTCAATTCAGAAGGTTTTGGTTATGATTTTGAATCGAATCATGATACAATTGTTTGGTAGTTTTTTTTTATATATATAAATTAGAATATAAAAAGTTTTTATAAAATTTAAACACAGTAAAGATTTTAATTACGATTTTAAATTGTGACGTATTTTTCTCATAAGATTTAAACTTAATTTTTATTGTAAAATTAATAAATTCTAACCAACTTAATCAAATTATTAATTATTGTTAAGTTATTTATTAACATAAAATATATATCATATTTAGCGTTATATAAAATATGTGTAATCAAATTAAACGGTTTCTATGATTCGATTTTAATCCGATTTCACAGATTTAACTGTTTAGTTATAGTTCTAATTTTATTGAAACGGTAAAAAACAATTCGATTCATAATTTAGTTTAAGACCCAATTAATCCGATCTGTATACACCTCTAGCACATTTTACTAACAATAGCAATTCATATGGCTTCGTTTAGGAAGTGGGTTGACTTTTTGGATTTTTTTTGACTATTTTAACTTGGGCTAAAAAATCTGATTTTGGAAGAACTTTTGACTTTTTTGGCTTTTTTTTATTTTTTTGTGAGAGAAAAAATATAATGATTATGGGTTTGATATAATGTTTTATCTTATTGGACTAAAAAACTTATTTTATTTTTTGTGACATTTTAACCAAAAAAGCCACAAAACCTTCTTCCCAAACATAAGCATAATTTGTCACCAAGCTACTTTAATTGGAATCTAAATTTGTTTATACATATGTGAACAATATATATCACTTTAGAAAAATGCTTGGGAGCACTAATTAGTGCTCCCACTAATTAGGTGGTAATGGGTCCCGTCAGAAATGATGTAATGTTTTAGTCTTAGAGTTGTATTTTTTTTTTGAATAATGCTTGGGACCCCCTTTTGGGGGTCACCCCCTCACCCCCCTTTGCCACGTGGCGGGTGGTGATTGGAGAAGCAGGAAAAAAAAGAAAAAGAAAAAGAAAAGGGGACCAATGAGAGAGAGAGGGGGTCAAAGGGAGTGAGAGGAAAAGGGGGGATGAATCATTGTTGTTTTTTTTTTCTATTTTTTTAATGCATTAGTACTATTAGTGGTAGTATTTTTAGTGGGATGAATCATTGTTGATCACTTTATTGGTCCATTGTATATTTTTGGTGGGACTAGTTCATTGCCTCAGCCAATGAGATAGCGTGTACTATTTAGTTTATATGAACAAATTCTCTCTCATTTAATTATTGTGTGTATACACTTTGGGTATGTTTGATTGGGTGGATTAGAGTATGGGATTGGGATCATTAATCCGTAGGCCCAATTATCCTATGTTTGTTTTAACATTTTTGTTTAGGATTATTAATCCAATGACTAATTAATCCAACAAATTTATAGGATTATTAGTAATAGGGTAGGGGTAGGATTATTAATCCAATTGGATAGTGAATACCACACTAATTTAATAGGATTATTAATATTTCACTATTAATCTTATGAATCAAATATGACCTTTAGGTGTTCGAGCTTTTTAAATACACTTAGGTTACATTTAAGAACTTCAATTTTTCAGTCAAAAAGTTATTACGAGTTAAATTATTTCTTTTTACTTTTTTACATGCTTTTGTTCAAAAAAACAAAAAAGAAGAGAACAGCGAAGAGCTACCTTTTTTTTTTTTAGGGTGCACTTTTTTGCCTAAATATCGTATCATGCTCCACTTCTACTGTCATCACAGTCAGCTTCTTATCCTCTATTCCAATTTTATGCCCCACCATTCTAGTTTCGTGACATTATTACAATGAGCTCTGTTACAGAGCCCGAAAGAGTTTCGAGCCAATTTTGGCTCGAATTTGAGAAGGAAGAAGGAGAAAGAAGAAGAAGAAGAAGAAGAGAAGGAGAAGCAGAACTGGAGGGGGCCATAAAAATGGGGCTGGAGGCGGAGGTGGGCGGAGGCAGAGGCGACGATCGGCCGACGATCGACGAGCTGCGACGATCGGCCGACGAGCGACCGCCTCTCCCCTCTGTTTCTCTCTCTCGCCTCTGCTTCTCCTGTGATCAAAACGAAGAAGAAGAAGAAAAGAAAGAAGAGGAAGAAAAAGAAAGAAAAAAAAAAATTTTGAAGCCCAAAACGACGTCGTTTTGGGCTTCGAGCCGGATTCGAGCCCCATATTTCGGGCCCTCAAACATTTTTCTATTACAATTTAAATTCAATAATCTTTATTTTCTAAATCATTGATGTTGTATTTAGTTCATAAATTTAGATAGATAATTGAAAAGAGAAAATAAAAAGACAAGTAAAACTACATTTCACTTGCATTTTACATACTTTTTTCATTTCTCTTTTCGAATTCCTAATCAACTCTATAAACCAAACACAATTTAAGATATTTTAAGTTTTAATAATAATATGATTAATATTGAATTTAAATTGTGACAAACTCTAATGTGGTAGAACAACAGATAATGAGTCAAGAGGATCCCAAGCTTATCAAGTCGTCGCAAATGGATCAAGAAGCACATTAACTTCCTGAAATCCCATAATCACCAAAACAAACTCGTTTGAAATGCTAAGCAGAACACATGTAGTGATTAACAGAAATGCACAAACATGATTACTTCTGTGGAAACTCTAAAGATTATACATATTTCAAACTGAATTTGCAATACAAAACTGATGCACATTAGCTCCATATGGTTTTGGCAAAACCAAATGCACACAATGAACTTATTTTTCCCGAAATCACATTTGTTCGTAACTACTTACATTTGTTCCTTATTTTACATGGTTAAGCTGTAAAAAGATTAAAAACTGTCAGTTTACAGTTTACAGTCTCACTAAATAAAAGCAAATTCCTTTCAAATAAAACTTACACACAATGAATGTTAATCCAAGAAATTACAGGAAACACTACAAATGGCATGGAAGAAACTGATTAACTGATCTATCTTATTTTGATTAAATCTGTTGCTTAGCCTGCTAACTGTTCTTGGAGTTGAAAGCAAATATTTGACATTTTACTGAGCAAGTTACGTTGTTCTTCTCGTGATATTGATACCTGAGATACCATTGCTGGTCTGGGATCCCTCAATAACTCCTGGAGCTCACTACATAGCATCAAAGCTTTCTGGTTGTTCTCACAAGATTCAGCAATCGACTGAAGCAATTTACAGCTTTGGTCTTGATGGGAAGAAGATAATTGGGATGGGATCGGGGGAACCAGAAAAGGGTGTTGAAGTAACTGAGGAATCCTCCACCGTTCATTCCGTTCCCACGCAAGACACTTCCTCATAAGATCAAGAAGCCATGGATTTGAAACTGGTTCGTATGTAATTTTGCGGTTTGGGTCCGTGATGACTTTGAACTTGGCCCAGAAAGTCTTGAATTCTGAAAAGGGCGTTCTTCCATATACCATTTGGTAAAGGATGCAACCGAGTGACCAGATATCTGATGGACGACCACATTTTATGGTGTTTCCATCTGCATCTGTTTCATTGCACATGAAGGCTTCAGGAGACATGTAACTCAATGTACCCACCTGCACTAATTCATTTTCAATAAATAAGCACAAAGCTATACCGAAAAATTCATGTAATAAACTAAGCCCCTTTATCAGTTGACCAATCACTACATGCCACATTAACTTTCCCAAGAGATGGTTTGCTTTCTCTCAACTAGAATTTCTGTTCATTTTAATGTAATGACCAGAAACACCCCAGCATCTTGATGTAGCACCATGTGATTGGTTGCCTGAAAAAAGAAAGGAATAATGGACATGGAGTAACCTGTGAATCTCTTTGAATGTTAGTTGTGTCATTCAATATAGCTTTGGCAATACCAAAATCTATTAGCTTCAGTGAGCCTCTGACAAGAAGAAAATTAGCTGGCTTTAAGTCTGAGTGCACAATACGTTCCTCATGTATGATTTTGACAGCAAGAAGTATTTGCTGCCAAGTGTTTAAGCGAGGTAAACATTAGATTCTCTTCTACAGAATAATCAACAGGATTAACCTATTTTGACCGCACACTAACAAGTTCCCATATCTGCATCTTTCTTCATCTTGCCAAACCTCAATCAATACAAACACAAAGAAACCTAGTGGATCCAGAGAAGGCATGATACAAATTTCTAGATAGGGCAAATCAATACAAAAGCTTACCATAAAAATTTCACAAAATGACATCAAAAAACACAGAGAAGGGAAAGGAAAACGAAAAGTTCATTTAGACAACAGCTGGTTGACTGATCACTAATTATCTATGCTGTGAAAACAGTTTGATTCTTGCTGATTTAAAAAGGAAGTTTGATTCTTGCCACTCTTCATGCTGTAGGCACAAAGGTTTAAGGCAATGAGACAAGACCAAACAAAAAAACAAGGATGAGACCAATGCCAATCAACAACTGAAATGTTAATGGCAACAATAATATGCCATCATTATCATGAAGTTACTATTGATCGGATTTACTTAGACAATTATAAAATAAGGATTTTCTAGAATACCTGCCAGTAAAACCGAAGCCAATTCTCATCTATAGTCGAATTAGTGCTATCCATTTCCTTCCATTTCTGGGACAACATGTGAGCCAAATCAATTTCTCCATATTCAAGCACCATGTATATATATCCATCTTCCTTGACTTTGGCATCTTTGTTAATTATAGAACCATTCATCACCTCTTGGAGCAAAGCCTTATCTGTCACCTAAAAGGGAAATGAATGTAAGGGTGTTTGTAAAATATTAATTTAAATAATGATGAAACCAAATTATTATCCCTGATGAGGGTGTGCATGGATCGGTTTGGTCTAGGTTAGCACTAATCTCATAACGAAACGGATCATGATCAGTTTCAGGTTTTTGGACACGGGACTAAACCAATCCTCCACTACAACCAAACCAAACCGATTTGATCAAACGGATCAATTCAGGTAGGTTTGGACTGAACTGATTTGATCGGGTTTGTTATCTTTAGACTTAGAATCGAACCAACGTATTAACAAAACGAACCAACCCAACCCATAGAAGTCGGGTTGGTTCAGTTCTTCAGTTTCTTGGGTCTCTTGTGCACCTTTGTTTTTGGGCCAAATTGGCCTTTTCTTCACTTCGGTGGAAGTTTAGGTTGCTGGCTGGGCTTTCTTAGGCCTTGAGTTGCTGTTGTTGAAACTCAAACATGATCAAAATGTAGAAATGGGCCACTTTTGGTCATGTTTGCTGACATGCCAAAACACCTAGAACTTGGGCTTCTTAAGCTTCACTTCAATTTGTGTTGATATTGGGCATTTATGGATGGTCTAGATCCATGACCAAAATTAGGCATCAAGTAGGGATGGTAATTTCTCCCCGCCCCTGCATCTCCCGCCCCACCCCAATAAAGAGCGGGATGAGGACAGGTTTTCCTTCCCCCATCTCATAACTCATTCTATCTAGCCCCGTCCTGTCCCAATTATATTTACTAAATTTTTTTGTATGTATAATATATGTCCTATCCATACTTACTATTATATAAAGTGCACAAGTTGTTTGGTATTTACGTTTTTTGTCACAACTTTTTTCATCCCTATATTACCCTTACGTAACTGTCAATACAAATCTTTTAACTTCTCTCTTTTAAACCCATAAACTTTTTATCTTTTATCTTATATTTTTTAACTCACGTCACTTATCAATCATAATCCTTAATATATCATATAATCTCTCACTTTTATTAGTACTGTCCAGTGTCTTAAAAGGCGCCCCTAAGTGCGCGCTTAGGCGTGAGGTGCACTTGAGGCACCTCAGACAGCTTGAGGCGAGGTGAGGCGTAATAGGAAAGGCACATTTGAGGCGCGCGCCATAGGTTTAGGCGCGAGACCCACGCCTCATGCGCTTCATTTAAATTTTTGCTCCATCCTTATTCTTTGTGTGTAACTGTATGGAATTACAATCGCTTTAATATAAAATGTAAACACGAGCCCCAATTTTCATATCAAAAAAAGCTCTAGGCATTAAGCAAAAGCTTTGGGATTGCAAGATGGATATATGGCTTTGAGATTCCTTTCAATGTAGCAAATTACAACAGTTTCGAGCCAATGATTAAAGCTATCAGGCAATTTGGTCCCGATTTAAAATTGAAACCACTAAGGTATTATATGGTGTGAGTTCCTTATCTAAAAAAAGAAATGAATGACGTTAATAAATTGATAAAGAAAGATAAATAGTGTAGAACAAAGTAAGATTGAATGTTATTTTTCATGATTTTTGGAATATTGAATTTTGTTCTATTTATTTTATTTTTATTTTTTATTTTTTGAAATTTTAAGAATATTTGTTTTATGTTAAAAACTTTGCTTATATTAATATTTTGGTTATCTTCAACAACTTGTGCCTCGCCTTGCGCCTCACGCTTGAGCTGCAGGAGACCTTAGCGCCTCAATGCGCCTAGAGCTTTTTAAAACACTGGTACTGTCATTTCTAAAGTTGTGAAATTAATCCGTCCCCACCCCCACCACCTCCTTGATTTACCCCATCCCTAGCATCAACAGGGGTTAACAAAATTAGTAAGAGGGGATAACGGGAAATAAGTAGTTTTACTAGTTTAGGTGTTTGTTTGCATTTATTTCCTTTGTCCTTGGTCAATAAGTTGGTTTGAATGTTTTTAGGAATTATTCTGATGAATAGTTTGAATGGACAAAAAGTTCTGTGTGGAAGGTTAAAAAAAAGTAGAGTTCGACGTTCTTAAGTAAACCATCACTGTAAATATAAATATTTTTAAAAAAAATGAAATATCAGTTTCCATGTAATACATTACCAACAAATTCATGAATCATGGTTCCATGTTCATTTTATGGCTTTCAATCTACATTAGATGTGGACCTAACAAGTCAAGCTAGGTTTGATTTATCTTGGGCATAGTATATGAGTTAGTTGTTTTCTACCCCAATAAAGCGGTAAAACCACAACATATGCTGGCATGGCAATTCCATTTGCACCTCTCAGATTTATGCTTCAAAAATTTGCTAAAGACCAACATATAAGGCCTGTTTAGCATAACAAGGGTAGGAAACATTAATTAACAAGAGAATCGGAATTGAAGAACTTCATATTGTAAACATATTTATTTATTTTTATTCTCTCATTTATAAAAATCATTCTTCTCAAAGTAACTTCAAAAGTGCGATGGAAAGGGGTGATAGCTTTCCAATAACATAACTACAACTCATGGATAAATCTATAAATTTACTACATTATTCAATTAGAGGTCGAAAGTGTGTAAGTGTACCTCATAGTCAATAAGTTGTATAATGTTGTTCTTTCCCTTCAACTTGTTTAGGTACTCAATCTCCTGACAAAACCCAAATGCAGTGGCATAATCGCGGCCTTTAAGCTTGATTTTCTTCAAGGCATAGATAGTGCAATCTGATGAAATGACTTTGTGGACCTCACTACTTCCCCCACTACCTATCTTCCCAAGCCTTTGATAGAGCTTCCCGTTAACTTTGAAAAACAAGTCAGGATCATAACTTTTTTTACGAGGTGCTGCTTTACCATTTGCAGCTTTTTCTTGTTTTTCTAATTTAGAAGGTTCCACCTTCACTTCTGAAGATAGGTTTTTGGACACGGAAGACTGAGATTTTAAGACAGGAACATCACTTGCAAGTCCTTTCGCTTTGTTCGAGTTGTCATCTAGGGGGGAAGGATCTTTTCTGAAGTCACCTTCCTTCGGCCCATTGCCTTGAAGCTCCTTGACCAAGTCATCCTTAACTTCCACCCTGGTGTCAACAGTGGTGCAAGGAGCTTGGGTTTCAATGGCTGTCTGGTCAGCTGACATTCTGCTGGTGCACTTAGATGAAGGACAAGAAGGTTGCACCATATTTCCTTCTGTCATGGGTTTAAAATTCACATTGCATTCTCCCAAAGATTCTATGGCCATATTAGAACTGCTATTTTGGTGAGGATGGGAACAGTGGGTCATTGAATTAGGCATGGGAGCAGAAGCTGAATTGACTAATGTTGTTGTAGCGCAAGATGACCCAACAACTGAAGATTGAGTCATGTGGTGGCTCAAGTCACCATGTAAAAAGCTTCTGAATTGATGCAACCGATCCTGAAGTTCCATTGTTTTCTTCGCAAACAAAGAAGAATTTGCTCCACCTGACCTCAAACTAATATCCACTTCTACGTTGTGAAAATTCTGATGCTCCAAGCCATTACTGATATTAGCTACAGCCTCTAGTTGATTGCTCACATCACATTCCATTTCTGTCAATGCAAGTAAACCCATGTAAAATAATAAGTTGTCTGTTTCAGTGGCCATTTGATCGTCAGCCCCTGCAAATACAAAACCATCGAAAGAGAACGCAAAACATAGCAGAGCAGTTTGTGTGCTGATTTTCCCATTGTAAAGATGTGCGCAAAAGTATTAAATTTCAAGGTTTCATTTTTTTTGTTATAAGGTCACATAAAAGGCCATTAAAGATTTATACAGTCTAGCAACCAAATTCCTATACTAACAAGTTAGCAATTTATTACCACAAGGTCTGACATTATTTGCCAATGAAAACTGGATCTTCTTCTGACTATCAACCAAAGGAACGTGTTGAGGTTCTACAAGCGATGAAGCATCTATGTCATTGCTTTTGTAATCAACAAATGATCTGCGTTGATCTCTCTGAACATCAAAAGGTTTAATACTTTCTTCATATGTATTTGTAACGGTGCCAGTCATCGAAGGTGGTGTGATTGACGAGTCTACTTGATTTTCGTTTACAACAGGAACTGTATTCACTGCCTGTGAATTGTAATCCCGAACTCTGAGACCTTGACTCCCGAAAACCTCATCTTGGGTCTTCGTGAGGTCAAGTGCAGGACCCGGATTTGATGTTGTGATTTTTGATGTTTCTCTTTGAGGAACCAATAAACGCCTTGGCCTAAGGTTATTCGACTGCATTGTATCTGCAAAATCCCAGTAGAACATTTAAAACAAATGAATAAAGAAGCCCATAGTCAACCAATTTGAGAAACGTCCCTCAGTGAAGAGAGTAATAGCAAGATCCAAAACACCTACTTTCCAGTTGTTGAAAGAAAAAAAATGCAATTAGAGACCTAGAAGCAAAGGCAGCAAATTTTGATAGTAATTTCAGTTGTCAGAAGCCCTACACTCCGTTTGGATTGAAAGATGAGAAACAAAAAAAATAATTATGATTTCCACCTTCCTGTTTGGGTGATGGACTATGATTAAAAGAGTAATTTTGGTTTCTCACTCACCACTTCCAGTGAGAATGAAGCTTAAGTTTGATGTGATTTGGCTTTCTCACCATTTCTCGCCATTACTCACCTCATTAATGAGAATTTCATTCTCTCCATTTTTTTCATTCTCTCACCAAACCAGTCAATCCAAACGGAGTGCTAGTTTTACTTCATTAAAGAAAATTAAAACCTACACCAAGAGGTGTAGAATCAAAAATGCCAAATTTAAAACAAACCCATTCAAATTCTTTGTGCAACAAAGAACCATAAAAAAAGCAGCGGTTTGGTTTGGAGATTTGAGAAGGAATTTGGAAAATGAAAAAGAAAAATTAGGTGAAAGGTGAATAAAATATATCTACATTGCATTTCAACTAATTTCACACACCAAATTTCTTCTCAAATTCCCCAACCACACAGCGTAATTCTATTTCCACAATGAAATCTTAATAGAAAGTATAAATTTTAAGCAAAACTATGTATATGATACATTAATTCAATTAAAATCCACACCAAACAAGTCATTAATTTCTCAATTCAGCAATGAACAATCAAATCTAGACACAGAGAGAGAGAGAGAGAGAGTTTTACTGAGAGGACGGTGGCGCTTGAAGGCAGCTTGAACATTCCGGACGAAGCCTGAGGTAGAAGATGAAGGAAGGGACGAAGAAGACGACGATGTTGAGGTGAAGGAACGGGAGAGATTGGAGTCGGGGTTGATCGGACGGACGAGATTGCTCTTCGTGGATGGTGATGGAGATAGCGGGCCGAGCAGGTTAGCCTCCCTGTCCATCAACAGATCTCAGAGGCATCTCTGATTCAGAAAGAATTGTAGAGAGAGAGTGGAAAAAAAACACATTCACACTTGGAAGGTTAGACCTCCATGATGTTCCATGGCCTTGAGAAACTGAAGAGAGAGAGTGAGTGACTCTGTTTGAACGCGTCCTTTTTGGCGCTCGAACTTCTATGGGAGAAATACATATACTTCAAAACTTAACCCAAAAAAAAAATGCATAATTTTAATTTTTGGAATCATAATTTTTTTTTTTAAATGTCATAACTGAATATAATATGTGACATAATTAAAAAAAATCATGAATTATAACTAAAATAATGATTAAACAAGAAAATTAGTTATAATTAAATAAGAAAATAACATAATTAAGAATGCATATGATATACTCTTTTTATAAATATAAAAAAAAAAGTGTATATTAGAATTTCCAACTCTAATAAAAATGTATATAAAATAAAATAACAAGTACACCAATTAAGACTACAAACGAACTAAGCTGAGTGGAGTTTTACTAAGCTCGAGCTCGGCTCGTTTATTTATCAGGTTTGTTTATTGAGTTTGAGCTCAACTTGATAAAGAACTGGGTTTGAGTTCGGCTCGGTTCGTTAATATTTATAAAACTCAAGCTCAACTCAATAAATTTTTTTTAAATATTATTTAATATAAATAATGTATTTATACTATTATTTATATATTTATATATTATTTAATATATAAATAATATATTTATTATATAATTTAAATAAAGATAAACGAGCTGAGTTTGACGAGTTGAGTTTATACGAGCTCAAAGTCGGCTCATTTACTAAACGAGCCTAATATTCGAACTCGAGCTCGAGCTCGGCTCGTTTACTAAATGAACTGAGCTGAGCTGAGCCCTTAACGAGCCGAGCTGAGTTTGTTCATGAATAGATCGATTCATTTACAGCCCTAACACCAACCATTCATCATTTTTTTTTGGGGAAAATTACAAATAAGTGTTCATAAAAATATTTATAAAATTTTAACTATTAAAGTTGATAAAATTTACTACTAATTTTAATATTTTTTGAAAACTTTCACTTGATTGCAATTTTTCAAATTTTTTCATCTAATTTTATTTTAAATTAAATAAAAAATTTAATTTGATATGAATTATTCTAATTATTTTATCAAATTTTTATCAATATCTTTTAGAAATTCACATCTTATCCCAAATCTCTTTCCATCAAATATGATGAATAAAAATCATATCCAATAATTCATTTTTAAAAATTTTCATCAAATTTAAATTTAATAAATTTGATTATAAAAAAAACGACTCTCCATTAATTTGATAAACATTTAATGAAATAATTAAAGATGATTTTTAAGTATTTTTTTAGTCAAATTTAAATTTGATAATAGAAAAATGAACTGGGCTTCCCTCTTGTCCGTGATCAGACTAGAAGGTACTGTTACGCCCGTAGGAGTTCACCATAGGTCCCGTTTTGATAATTTGAATCGGTCAATGTGTAGAATTTGTCGATTATTATATGCTTGTAAAAAAATCACGTTGATCAAATATCAATAGCTATCTCATCGGATCAAATTTCTATCAACCGTTTATTTTTTCACCGTCTATTTTTTTTTTATACAAAACTGATTTGATCACATAACTATCGATATTTGAACAACGTGATTTTTTACAAGCGTACAGTATTTGATGAGTTTTACATATTGAACAGTTTAGATTGTCGAAACGGGACCCGTGGTAGACCCCCACGAGCCAACAATACCCTCTAGTCCGTGATCACTAGAGGGAAGCCAACCCCTAGAAAAATATAAAGGATTGGAAATACTTTTTGTGGTAGGGTGTATGTGGAATGCAATTCATATCATTTCTCGTCAGTTATATTTTTAGAGAAACTGTAAATAGATAGGATAGTCACAAAATAATTGCACTACAAATGAGAATTTTTTTTGGTACAAATTTGACATTGAGGAAGAGTAATACCAAGTACTTGAATGAATTTTCAACATCCACACAAGAATTTTACCATCATGAAAATATATATTTGTTTGCTACTACTCCACTAAAATACAATTTTCTTGCATTTTTTTTATTAGTAAGAGTAAGTCTCAGAACTCCCTATAATAATAAAAAATTACAAAAATATAAAATAAAAATTCAAAGGGATTAGCTTCTCTATGGTCTTAATCTGGACCGAAGAGGACTGTCCAGACTTGTAAAGCCCACTGTAGGTCTCATTTCGACAATTTAATCTAATATTTGTAATTGGCATTTCTTAGTTAAAATATATATATATATATATATATATATATTTGTAATCCTTTCATTTTATAGAATCTATATTTAAAAAATTTATTTTAAAAATAGTCCATAATTTAATAAAATAAAAGAGATACAAATATTGGATTGATTATAAAATGAAGGGCAAATTACAGAAATGGTCCCTATAGTTTACCCGTGGTTTCATTTTGGTCCCTGCACTTCTAAATGTACCAATTTTGCCTCTGCTGTTTGGTTTTTTGCTCGAAATGGTCCAATAGTTAACAGTTATTGGGCTTTTGGACGGAAACCCCACACGTGCCTTGCACGCACGGGACTTGCATGGGCGCTATCATGTTTATCAATCAACAATTTTGACTTTCTTGACTGTTTTTGCAACAATTCAATTTGTTCTCTAATATCATCACTCAAATTCAACTCATTCAAAGGGAAAACATCCAAAAGCATAGAAATTTCTTGATTGAGATCATGAAAATGGCCCGGAATAGAATGGTTGTGAAGCAACGAATGAGAATTCTTTTGCTAAAAAGGTAAAGCCCTCCCCGAGAACGACGCGATGAGCTCCGCTGAAACCAAAGCTAAGGTTTCGATCAAAGCCACCTCTGTCAGATCCACCGGTGCCAAGAACACCTTTACTGGCAGCGACCTCCGCATCCTCAGCGATGAAACTATTGCTGCCAACGTCATAACCAAATCTCTCTCTCTCTCTCTCTCTCTCTATATATATATATATATATATATATGTATATATCTCTCTATATCACAGTTTGAAACACTGGATCTCTTGAAATTTGTATCTCCATAAATAGCTCTACAACAAGTTAAAATTGATTAGCTGAGTCTGAAATGGGGATTCTAAGCAAATATATGAATTATTATGGAGAAAAGTTTGATACCGAATTACGCGTGATATGAAGAAGAAGAAGAAGAAGAAGCGTAGAAGAAAAGAAATGGGTGGAGAGAAATCGTACCCTCACTAAAAATAGCTTAAAGAAAATTTTAATAAATAGTACCTGGAGCTGTTTGTCAATCCAATGGCGAAAATTTAAAGACAAAATTGATAAAAATAAAAATTAAGATAATCAAAAGTAATATGAAACGCATACTTTAGGGCTGCTAGTATATTTTATTCTAGGTGTATGTGTGTGTATGTATCATGGCTAGATTGGTGTAGCATAAGAATTCTTTTTCCCTCTCCTTTTTAACTTTATAATGCAGTTTGTGAGACCTTGAGCTTCTTTTAGTCATCATCAGCTCTTACTGGCAACCCAGGCTTCTTTCTCATATGGATGTAAACACATTTTCTTTTGGCATTCCTATTTCTTGTGTGGAACAGAATTGGACCACATTCTCTTAGGGTGTGTTTGATTGGATGGACTGGATAAGGAGGGATTAGAATCTATCAGGCTTGAATCCAGAGACTGTGAATCCCTCCAATTATTTGGTTAGATTGGATTTATATCCCGTGTTTGTTTTCTCATGAGATTTTATGTCTGAAAAAGACTATTTTTAGTGAATCCAATGTTTGGTTGGACGGACTAGATAAGAATAAATGTTCAAAATACTATTTTACCCTTGTAATTCATAATTTATAATTTTTATTTAATATATAATTTTAAATTTGTAATCTATAATTTATAATTTATAATTTAACAACACTAAAAATTTTTAATTTATAAGGCCATAATTTTTAATTTATTATATTTAATTGAATTGAATTTATAATTTATATTTTTTATTTAATATATAATTTTAACTTAACAACACTAAAAAAATAATTTTATTTAATATATAAATTTAATTTTTTAACAACACTAAAAAAATTTAATTTATAAGGCCATAATTTTAATTTATTATTTTTAATTAAATTAAATTTATTATTTATATTTTTTACTTAATATATAGATAGTACACGTCATCATCTTCTTATCCATTAGTTGTTTGTTTGGTGATGACCTTAGTTATTGCATGATGAGCATGTGAAGATGGCCAACCAATTATGAATGGCTGATTTCTTTCCTTGCAAGTCCCGTCGGTGCAAGGCAAGCGTAGGCTTCCGTCCAAAAGCCCAACGACTGTTAACTATTGGATCATTTCGAGCCAAAAACCAAACTGGAAGGGCAAAATTAATACATTTAGAAGTGCAGGAATCACAATGAAACTATGGGTAAACTATAGGGACCATGTTTGTAATTTGCCCTAAAATGAAAGAGAATGTGATAGAAATATGTGGGGTGTCTCTATTTACGCACCACATTTTGTCTCAAAGCAAACCATTACTCAAAGCACACCTTTAATTATTTGATAAATAAATATTTTACTCAATACACACCACAATCTTCCACCTTTACCCTTCCTTACTCACCCCACCCACAATCTATCCACAATCTTCCATTTTTACCCTCACTCACTCACATACCCCCCACAACCACGTTCTTCTATCTCCCTCTCCATTCTCTGTTTAAACCGGTGAAGACCATTGTTATGTTTAGAGTAAAGCAGTGGTGAAGACGTCATTGGTGCTCAACACGAAGTAAAGCAGTAGGTGAGTTCTCATTTGGCTTAGATTTTAGGATTTTATGTATTTCTTACCATTGCCATGAAATTTGTATTTGAATGAATCAGTTACAAACTGTTCGACACTGTAATTTTGAACTCCAAAATCTATACGAGCGATATCTGTCGAACAACATTTCGTTCACTACTTGATTTTCGAACAAAAGAATTTCGTTCGGCTTGTTATTATCGAACTTGTTCGGACCTAGAATGTCGAACTATAAGGATTTGTTCGATGTTTTACTGTCGAACAGTAATTTTATTTTATTTTTTAATTTCCCTCACATTGGGAAAGTTTCTAAAATCTGGCTGCATCAGGTGCACAAAAAAAACCAATAGAACTAGTAAACTGATCAGGTCCAAACCTTATGGTTTGGTATAGTTTTTTTCACTGGTTATAAATAATCAAGAACCTTTGATTATGGTGTGGTTTGCAGATTAAGGCTCAAAAGAACCATAGTGAACCGAACTAAATTGTTTCCTACTTTTATATTAAATTTAGTAAGTAGAGTAAAAGGTTTTGGAAGAAAAAAATGAAACATTAAATTTTCAACTTAGCCTTCACATGCGCTAGCCAACTGAGTTGTTCTTAATTTTTTTCACACTAATAAATTTATATAAACAATATATCTTTATAGAGACACACAAACATTGTTTTAAGTTTATGCTTTTTCATGAAACAATATTAACTTAAATTTATATAACCATTATTCCTATTGCAAACAATTGAATTCAAGTTGGTTCTATGTTATGTTGTAATTTATTGATCTTTTTATAATTGGGATTTTTCATAATGAAATTGCCTAAAATTTTAGAACCAAACCGAACCAAACCATTTTTTATGGTTCAGTTCTAGTTTGCTTCATACCTTCAGTAGCGTGGTTATAGTTCTAAATTTTTTTGAATTGTAAGGAGCATTTGGTCCCATGTCTACCTTAAAATCGGACCAATTCTCTATGTGAACACCTCCTATATGATACCTAGAGACCACCATTTCACTCTATAAGATTTTTTGTGTCCTATTGACTTTGGACATGGGAATTAGATGAATCGAATTCAAACTTTGGACATGGGAATTAGATATACCTTAGTTCATGTAATATAGGTGGACATTCAAAAAAACACAGACACGAACACAAGACACGGTGATTTCAAACAAATAGAAACAGTACAATACAAATAATTTTTTTAATATATTTTATTTGCTATGTAGATTAGTATTACATCGACAAACAATAAAAAATTAACAAAAATGAGCATTAATTCAATGTGTATATATATCCTTGTCATGTCCCTTAGAAGCAAATCAATTAAATAAAGGGGCATGCCACGTGGCGTGTCTCATACATATCCTTGTCGTGTCCCCATGTCTGACACTACTATGGCACCTTTCTTGAAGTGTTAGTGCTTCAAAGGTGTGAGTATTTTAACATAAATGATTTGTGTTACTTCTGTTAACTTTATTGTTTTCTGTTTCATTTTCAGAAATGAATGACCCTTCGTGTATTCCACCCACTGCCTCAGAGAGACGACGTCATGCATTAACAAATCCTGCTCGTGCCCGAGGTCGAGGTCGAGGTCGGGGTCGGGATAGAGGTCGGGGTGATGATATTGTGTTGGAAGAAGCACCTCAAATCTTGGAAGAGGATGTGATTGATAATGGGTTAGGGGATGATGATGATGTTGCTAATGTTGATCAGGCTGAAGAGGTACTCACTAGTCCGTTTCTTGGGGGGCCATCAGATCCATCAGTACTGAAGAGCTTCAAGGCACATATTGCAGCAGCTATATGGGATCAGAAGGTAGTATATATATTTTTTCCATGTTTCATTCATTTAATTATTTATTGAACCACATTATTTATGTTAATTATTACTTACCTTGCAGGAGATGAATCCCTTAAGGTGTTATAATCATGCGTCCAAGATTCTTGAGTGGCGGTGGTGGTCAAGAACCGACAATAGAAGGTTTAGAGACATTGTACAGCAGTCAGGTCTATCTTCTTTGGTCCATTGCACATATCGGTTCGTGAATATGATTGTCATTTCTGTATTTGTTGAGCGATGGCAACCAGAGACAAATACTTTCCATTTGACAGTTGGTAAGATGACAATGACATTGGATAATGTGGGTACCATCTTGGGGACCCCTATCACAGGTAGATCAGTTAGTGCTGCAAATTTGACAGATCAACAGACACATGCACTTGTGGTAACTGCATTAGGAGTTGATGGTGCTGAAGCAACTAAGGAGCTATCATCTGCTAGGGGACAGTCAATAAAGCTGGAGTGGTTACGGAGCAAATTCAGTGGTTGCAAAGATTCAGACACCGAGGAATCCATAGATTGTGCCGCCAGAGCGTATTTGCTATTTCTGTTGGGATGTACACTATTCAGCGACAAGAGTGGGACGAGAGTTCCTGTTGTGTACTTACAGTTGTTGATGGATTTAACTGATATTCATACATATTCTTAGGGTGCAGCTGCATTGGCATATTTATATCGACAGTTGGGATTTGCCACGAGATCAACTGTTCGACAGATAGTTGGTTACATGACATTGTTGGAGGCATGGATTTAAACCTCACCAAAACATGGAATATATTATATAATTGCCTCACGTGCATCGATGGACTCCTCGTTGGGAAGCTGGTTCAACGGTATCACACCTATAGGCGTTACGGGAGTAGCTTGACAGATTAGCATTTGATGAGGTATAACAATTAATATTAGTTCAATTAAGTGTTCTCATTCCATGTCACTCATCAAGATTTCATTTGTGTTTCTCTCTTAGGTTACTTGAGATCCATATCGAGATTGCTGTCAACATCACCCATGTCATGAGATCACATTCTACAGCGGCTGTTTGAAGTGTTTGGATGTAGTTGAACCCTATCATCCTGAAAGAGTTCTTAGACAGTTTGGTAGGGTTCAAACCATCCCACCGGTGCCACTCAACCCTGTTCATGTTGTTAGAGGTGTCACAGCAGGCCGATCTAGAGTGATGCATCAGTATCTTGATCAGATATGAGAGAGTTGGGATAATCATGTTTTATCTGCTCGGAGGATGAATACTCCAGTCAGACGTCCGATTGATTATGTTGATGGTTACATGTAGTGGTATACAAACATCACACACTTATATATCCAGAATCCCACACATCGGTCTGGTTTTGATCCATGTACACATTATAGTCAATCTGATGTGCAGGACGCTGAGGTATGACAATATTGCGCACACATCGTTTACATTTTTTTTTTGAAGATGGCATGTGCTAATTATAATTGTATTTGCTTTTAATGCAGCGTATTGATCATGCACTACGGATTATGCATCCTATTATTGAGGCGGGCCATGATGCTAGTGTTCGTGAGCCAGATAGGTTATATAAGGCCATTGAAAGGATGTCACGTGTTCTTTAGGGTCAACAAATCGATGAGGATGGACCTAGTTCTATTCCATTTCGAATATACAATCGTAGGAGACGAGTACATGATAAGTAGTTAGTTTTGTGGTAATCTTGTTTTGTTATTTTGTAATGGAAAAGAAGTACTCTTTTGATGTTTTTGTTGTTTTGTAATGAACAATAATTACTCTACCAATATTTTGTAATGAACAAGTATTCATGGTTTGTATTTTTGGTAATGAACAGGAAGTATTATGCCAATGCATTTCATACACCACAATGAACAAGTACTACCATGTGCATTTGTTAGAAATTGGGCACCCATGTGGCATGACCCTTATTTGAACCTTTTGAACCTTATCCAAATAAGTTTGAATTTAAATTCAAACCTATTTAGATAACCACTCAGGATATATATATCTATCATATCAATTGATATGGATAGATGATATAGATATCTTATATTATCTCATATAACTGATATGGATAAATGAGATAAACATATTATATATCTGATATATGGGATATGGGTGATTAAAAGAAAAATAACGTATGTTTGAGCTTTTTCCCATATACTGACTCTCTCCCAAAAACAACGATCAAGAGCCATTTTGCACTGTGACTTGTGTGGGTGATATTCATTCTGTAATATCACTCCATTGCTGGGTTGATTGATCAGATTCAGGAAGCACGTGATTTATCCATGAGATCCTTCAATTCAGACTCTGCAGATAAAGGTATGACCATAATTTTTCATCCGCTGCGTTTATACTTTGTTTTACATTGGTATCAAAGTTAATGTGGGTATTTTCGTGCTTATTTTTATGCATTAAAATATGTGTATATTTTTATATAAATATATATACATGATATATGCATGAATATTAATAAAGGAGGAAGATGTCTTCATTTTTATGTTCACTAAATGTTATTTTTAATGCCATAAATGTTTTTATTGTGAAAAATGGAGTCCGGCAGTACAAAAATCGAACCAGAAAACACCCTGGAAGGCAGAGCGTGGGCCTCACGCGCCATCTGACGCCGTGGGAGGCTTCCACGTGCCTCCACGTGCTGCCACGCCCTTGCACGCGCCTTCACGCGCCAGACGCGCTTCCACGCGCCGTCACGCGCACGTCAGCGGCGCTTCCACACGCGCGCTGTTCGCGCCACGCATGCGCGCCGCGTGTGAGCCGCCGCTGAGTCGTCTCTGAGCCGTGCCGTTTTTTCCTCCGCCGGCTTGGCTGCTGATGTTAAGGGTCTGTTTGTTTTGTTTTAAATTCTGAATCGCATTAAATGGTCATAATTAATTCGTTATAGCTTTGTTTTAAGTGTGGTTGGGACCGTTAGACTCAGAATTAATTTTTCTATCTTCTGGAAAATTTTCAAAATTTTATGAAAATAAAAAAATATTTTTCCTGAAATAATAATTCATTATTTCTGCTTTAAAATGCATCTGGTGTTGCATGATTAAGTTTTTGGGGCTGAATTTTTTATTATAGACTATTGTTGTAGTTTACTATTTACTGGTATGGTTATTGCATTTTACCAGATTCTGGAATATTTATTTATAATTTTATGTGTGTTTATTAGTTATTTAAAATTCCAGAAAATACTAGAAAATTTCAGAAATTTTTCAGAAGTGATATACTTTCTGTTATGGCATAATTTGAATATTAAATACAGCATATTGTTGTTCTTTGCCTAGAGTTTCTAATATGTTGTAATTAAAATAGCATGATTAATTGTTATTTGTTTAAATTCCATTATTAATTGTGACATAGCATGAGTTGGTTATGAGTACATTATGATGCTATTGTATAGAATTAGAATTTTTTATCATACTTTTAGACATGCCATAGTCAGTGGGAGGTTATTCGGTTGAGAGAAATCTTTGTAGATTAACTCCCGAAAACCAATATTTTGTGCATAAATTAAATTAAATTTTGGATAATTGTCATCTGTGGCGCAAGAGATGATTACGAGCATAGCGGATTTTTGATCTTGCGACTTGTGTAATATTATCACTATTTAATTTAGATTTTTGTAGCAAAATTATATTATGCTAATCAAAATTCATCCCAATGCGAATTTCTCTGTAAATTGACTTACCTTACGAAAGTTAATTTGGTTGACCTAGACTTAGTAGAGATGTTCAAATGTGAACAATGTAATCCTATTCTTTAGATGAGCAAAAGTCTTGGAGACTTTAGGTCAGACCTTAATTGAGCCAAAGTAAGGAAACATGACTCAAAGTCGCCGTGGTTTTGTTGCCTTATTTGGCACAATAAAAACTAATGTGTGCGCTATGGTTAGCGGTATGCTACGTAGTTTTGGTTGGCGAGTTTTGGAGTTATGAAATTATTAAGCTTTCAATAGATCTGTATATGATCTTGACTATTGAGCTACGCGGATTGACTTTGTAATTTGACTTTTAATGATGTTGCATCATTGGATGAAGTAACATTCAAGAGTCACGTCATCCAAGAAATGCGAGCTTAAATAAATTAGTTATTAAGTATAAGACGAGTAGCTAGTATGAGCAGTGTTTTGCTCTCTACCCAATTATTGGGAGTGGATGGAGCAAAATTTCATGCACTATAATAGTGTGCGTTGAAATATCAAGTGAATTTAAAAGATTAGCGCTTAGAAGCTGCGAAATCTATTAACACTAAGTGAGAAGATTAGCGCTTAGAAGCTGTAAAATCTATTAACACTATGTGAAAAGATTAGTGCTTAGAAGCTGCAAAATCTATTAACACTAAGTGAAAAGATTAGCGCTTAGTGGCTGCAAAATCTATTAGCATTGCCAACTTGTCTAAGTTTGGACACTTACTGTTTCCACACTTGAGTGTGAGACATGCAGAGGGACTTATTTGTATGATTCCTTAGCTAGGCTAACGTTTTTTGAATAACGTTTACCACTAAGCGCAAACGTTGCAGGATAGTAATGAAAAGGTCAAGGCCGACAAGGTTGTTATGACTCTAAGAATTTGACGCATGGCTCGTGAGAGCATTGTGTTGAATTAGACTCTTTAGCCTAATTCGCGCTTAAGTTACTTCAGGAGCTGTCATAGTTGATAGCTTATTCTCTCATTCTTGTGGATAGTAGAATTAATTGCAAGTAACTATGAAGCGAGAAATAGATATGGCAAGAGGAGTATCGTCATCTTTCAACTAGATGCAGTAAAGTGTATGGAGAATAAAATTAACTTGAAAGTGCAGGGGATTAGCACTTACTAGTTAAATTTGCGACTTAGGCGCACTTGATATCTCCATGACATCCTTTTATGATCTAGTGAATATGAATTAGTCATGAGTCATTACCTAGTTGGGCCTAAACCTTTAAAACTTGTCTTTGAGAACTCACACATTAAGATGATTGGAATTAGTTTATGACATTGGTCATGAACCAGTGGCTTATTATACTTAATCACATTAATGAGATGATGACATGATGGTTTGAGTAGGCCTTCTCGGGCCCACTCGCTTATGACATCCTGCTCTCATGTGAATGTGTAACTTTGTTCGCAATGGGTGCGCACAAGTAAGTAGGAAAGCCGTAAAAGGTCATTTGTTTTGGCGCATTTAGTCCACCATGATATTTGTGACTAGATATGTGTAAGGGTATGATAGCTAAGCCTCAATCTCGACACATTTATAGATTACGATACGCATCTGAGTCAAGACTATTTGATCTCCCATGAGTCAAAAGTTTTGAGATGATTTTTGACATTGCACATATGAGGTTGAGTTCAATTAGATAACAACTTTTGTGCTTTTAGTTTTGACCAAGGTGGCGAGTATCTATTTGAGTTATTTTAGAAAAAACTCTGTGAAGAGAAATGGATGCTTAGAAAATTGATTATTCCTAATACTCAATAACACAATGGTGTAGTAGAGATAAGGAATTAAGTATTGTTAATGTTAGGTGGATAATGGCGCAGAATGTTTCCCAATTGGGAATTGCACTAGTTTGTTGCCTATATCCCTAACTAAGTGTCCTCCATATCAGATTTTACACTCCATTTGAGTAATGGGTTAGTAGAGAGCCATCTATGGGCGATCTGTAACCGTTAAGCAGCTTATCTTTATTTTACTTCTCATAAGATTGCGAAGTTAAGACCTAGGGTTCTATAGCGCATTATTGTATACTGTCTTGTAAACACAAAGGGTCGTGTGGCGCATTATTGTATGCGGTCATGTAAACCCTCCGGGTCATATGCATATAGGTAAGCAGCTTTGTGGTAGTGTAACTAAGTCACATAAAGTTTTCTTAGTAAAGGTGACGTGAATAGAGTTTTGGAACTCTATAAGATAGAGAATTCTAAGCATAGCGCTTTATGTAGCCTAGTTGAGAATGGAAAGAAATTTCCAATATCCTAGGGACAGTGGGAGCGATGTGCCTACTAATGGATTACTCCATTAGAGAAGAATACTCTACATTCTTAGTTGCGTGGTAGCGAATGTGAAAATTTTCCACGTCATCACTAGGTGATTGAGAGGGAAACATTCATGATTGCTCCGCAAGATGATAAAGAGCCTAGGATAATGCCAAAGGCTCTAGTCCCCTATTTTTAGAAAGTGGATTAATGTTGCACAGTTTAAGACAAAGTCTTTGAGGATTAACCATTTCTATAATTTGGTTGACTTTTCATTATGACGCGAAACTGTTCGAAAGTTATGCGTAATTTGGATAGTCATTGTTGAGGCATAAGGCTCACTAGATACCGAAAAGTCGCACCATTGAGAAAAGTGTAGACCATGAGAAGACTTCCTCCTGAGGAGTGAGGTTATTTCGACTTAGGCTATGATTCACATAAGTTTGAAACATTGATTTGTGGACATTGTGACCCAACTTCTCGTTGGAGAATTGGATAAGTAGATCCGTAGGGATTTACCTTCTACTTTTATGGTGAAAAATTAGGAGCGCAAAAAGGTTGCTAGTTCCAATAAATCTTTTACAGCCTAAAACAGTTATCCAAATAGTGGTTCTTAGATTTCGTCAAGCCATGATAGGCCGACGATGATCGATGAAGACCACTGAGGTATGATCAATGGTCCAAAAAGAATTTTTTCCTTACTTAGTCATTATGAGCCAGGAATTTATAAGGTTGTCGCTACCTAGGATGGGCAGTCCTCTATTTTAGATATGATGGACATGGGTGATGTAATTTATATGCTCGGATGTACGATCCTTAGGGATTGTTTTAGGAAAATTCTCGGTTTGTCTTCGATGACTTATATAAAGAATATCCTAGAATGATTCTAGATGCAAAATTGCAAATCCATTGACTTACCTATCGGTAAAAGCCAGAGCCTTAGCTATTAAGTGAATCCTTAGATTGTCTTTAGGAGAAACAGATGACCTATATTCCTTAATCTTTTCTTTGGTGTGGGAGCCTAAAGTACGCTATGTAGGCGTATTCGGCATGATAAGTGTTATCTTTGGTAAATGGTCAACTGAGTTGTTTAGACATTGACCATACTCATTAGATTGTGGATAAAATGCTTTACTAGTAGTATATTAATTTGCTCATTGTAAGATTCAATGCGCTAGTTGGGCGCATTAAGAATGAATGCAAATTGGTCATCAAAATATCTTTAGAGAGGTTATTGCGTAAGAGGTAGTGATCTTAAATCACTTCATGTGAGGCGCACATGGTGGATTCCGTTGTATATATTTATCGCAAGAGGTGCTGATAAGGCTTATGTTTGGAATCTAGAATTGTGATCTTGAATCACTTCATGTGAGGCGCACATAGTGGATTCCGTTGTATATACTTATCGCAAGAGGTGCTGATAAGGCGTACGTTTGGAATCTAGAATTGTGCAAGCTGTGGTCAAATTTTTTTTTATCGATCACTTATTTTGAGATGATGGGATATTGACACTATTATGGTTTGTGTCATAATGATTAGCAGATGATGATGTCAGCAGGCAAGATTTGCTCACTCACACGAGCAATCGCCCTTGGCGCTTGGGAGCGAGCAAGGATGAGACTAGTGGTTTATTTTATTTGGAGCTGAGAGAGGCTTAAATTATCCACTATGCATTTCGCCTTGGTTACAACCAAGATGAGGTCGTGTTAAGGACCAAACATGGATGTTAGTACCCACTTTCCATGTTGTGCCTGTTATGATTAACCAGATGCGAGATCTCATTTAGCGTCTAGAAGGCGAGCAAATAAAGAATTTGGGTTAGGCGCTAGAAAGCGACTAGACTAATATCTGTATGGTGTATCGAGGATGACGTTACTCTTTTGGAAGAGTTACTCCACCGTAATATGTATTCATACTATATGTGCTTGGCGACTGAGTAATGAGGTGAGAGAATGGATCCCTGTTTCCTCACCGTGTGAGTCTTACGTGTCATTATTGATATGACTTTCATTTATGTACCCTTTTGTGACTTTTGACTATGTCATAAGGTAAGGGGTTGATGTTCTGCTACTTTGGTATGTTGCCTGTGGTCATGTATGATTCGGCCTTAAGGGACATCACTGGGAAAGCGGTCAATCCTAAACTAAATGGCATGAGGGCAAAGGGAAGATCATCTAGTATTACACCACTGTTGTATATTCACTGCTGGCAACTCACATCGCTCTGTATGAGAAGTGAATTGAGTGTGAATATATTGCAAGAATTGAGAGGGTCAAACATGCTCTTTTTGAGGGATTAGAGATGTTTTTTGGACCGGTGTAATTAGATGGGTCTGGGGTATATGAGACACTATTTCTGTTCTTTTTGGGTTGATGTCTCTATGCTGGCTCATTTTAAGTTTCTAGTATAGAGCTCCCACATGCAGGTGTTCTCAGCAGTCGCACGGTGCATTGACTAGTATGAGATTATTCATTTTGGGGAGATTGAGATAGAGATGTGGCAGTGTCATGCAAACTCATGTCCGAGTGGGAGATGTTAGAAATTGGGCGCCCATATGGCATGACCCTTATTTGAACCTTATCCAAATAAGTTTAAATTTAAATTCAAACCTATTTGGATAACCACTCAGGATATATATATCTATCATATCAATTGATATGGATAGATGATATAGATATCTTATATTATCTCATATAACTGATATGGATAAATGAGATAAACATATTATATATCTGATATATGGGATATGGATGATTAAGAGAAAAATAACGTATGTTTGAGCTTTTTCCCATATACTTACTCTCTTCCAAAATCAACGATCAAGAGCCATTTTGCACTGTGACTTGTGTGGGTGATATTCATTCTGTAATATCACTCCATTGCTGGGTTGATTGATCAGATTTAGGAAACACGTGATTTACCCACGAGATCCTTCAATTCAGACTCTGCAGATAAAGGTATGACCATAATTTTTCATCCGCTGCGTTTATACTTTGTTTTACAGCATTAAATTAACTCAAAGCTTAATCCAACTCAACTATTTAAATGCTAATCCGCAAAAAAATGTATCGGTAACTATTTAAATTGCATAACTACAACTCAACTCACATACATCATTACTCATCAAGGTTAATACAATCAAATGTATCTTTAGTAGCTACCCCTGAATGAACAACTTCTTTAAAATGCTCAATTCGGCGACTATATGCAGTACCCCATCCAGCCGCACAAGAATGATGAAACTTGCACCAATTGGTAGCTATTGGTGGAATTGGATGACTCGGTAACATGAACACCTACTTTGACAAAGCTTTAAGCATGAGAGCGATGCAGTACAAAATGATAAATGTATTACACAAATCATAATGCTATACCTGGACAAAATGATTCCCATTAACAAACCCAACAACAATCTCATGCCGTTGAAGTTGTGATATTGGCACTGATCGTAGGGGGAGGAAAGTAAGGCATTGTTGTGCAGATAAGTGGTACAATACCACATTATAACAAGATGCAATAAGATGACCCATGTCAGGCATAGTCATTCCACGGTGATACCCTGAATTGCGCTCAAAGTATGATAGAATATGGGTCAGCTCTTCAATCCTGTCATGTGAACCATATAGATGAGTGTAATGGTCTATGTGTGTGTGCAATTCCTGTAGGAGATCATGCCTAACTTGACCCCATTCAACCTCTATAAGCCCCATCAAGCCAGCAATGGCCCTAAACCTGTAATTGCCATCGATATCTACATTCTTGATAAGACGTATGTACAGCTTCAATCCAACTAGAAGGGCATCAACATATGAATAAGTCGTAGTTGTACGAGTCCGATATACCTATTCAACAGGGAGGACATCAACACATGAATAACAAAACACACAATTTATCATCAACGAAAATGTAAGTAAAAAATGATTACATGTACCTTCTCTTTGGCAGGCCATTTTTTACGTACTTTGACAGAATCTTGTGTGGCGATTTGGGTGCCTACAGGTGAGTGGCTATCATGTCCAGACTAAACCAACTCAAATGCACATGGGTCTCGACGTGTAGATATATCTATCTGCTTATGTCCCTTACCTCGAAGGTTGGGCTTCACATCCGGCTCAATGAGAAAAGTATTTTGTGGATTTGCAATCTCTCCTTACTTATGCAGAATTTCCAACTACATAGTGTAATCAGATGCATTGAATCGCTTAAGTATGAGATCAAACTTTGGTTCACAACTCAATTCCGCTTTATCATTCTTCAACTTTTGTACTAGTTCAAGAGTCGGATGTAATCCGCAATCTCATGGGCACAAGGCAACCCGTGTGTTCGTCAAACAACACATCTATATACTGAAGCATCAATGCCAACATCATTCGCTCGCTTACTATCCGCTAAGACATGATCTAATGCAGTTATGAAGATATTGCCTCGGAGCTCTCTAAAATGGGATGGTTTGAACTGGTGTTGTACAACGGTTAAACTCTTCTCAAACGATGCTTTAATATCAACATGCTGCAACTCAAGCAAACTATGGATCTTGGTCCAAGAACACTCAAAATTAACTTGATTAGAACCAAGTTGCCGTTTAAGTTTTGCATGTGCACTTTCAACCCTATGTACAATGGAAACAATTAACATAATTAAGTTTAGATAATCAAAATCATAATGACTAATAGTGTAAGATAGACAAATATATATTACCTGTTGGTTGTAACATTCCCGAAGTGCATACAACTATCTGTCCATACGACAACAAACTTATCCTTATATGGATTTAATCAACTTTGTGACACGTATTGCACTGCCTGAGGATATGTATCAAAATCTGTAAGTAGCCTAGCAAGGGGTTCATTGTATTCAAGCTCAGTTGGGGAGAATACTAAGAAATTCCATAAAGAGATAAACTTGTCCCATTCCTTCTTACTCTTAAACATTTTCTTGCATTTCACCAGTACATTTCTACTAATATGCCATCGGCATAATAGATGTCAAGATATAGAAAAAACACTGTCAATAGCATTTATCAAAGCAAGCTTCCTGTCCGTGACAATCACCTCAGGAATAACAATGTCATCAAAGAGACTACGCAATGTAGTTAACACCCAAACGTAGTTATCAATCTACTCAAATTGGAGATATGCAAAGGCTACGGAGAATGACATATCAGTGGATGTCACACCAACTATCTTAAGAAGAGGAAGACGATATCGATTTGTCTTATATGTGCAGTCCATGATCAATTTGGAAATGAACGGAGAAAATCTAAACTGACAGGATGTGCCTAAAACAAGTCTGTGACAGTCATCGTGTTGTTGTCACACCTATGCCGTTCAATGTAATTATGCTTTTGTAATTCACCCAACAACTGTTGCATCTGTGATCTCCCAGCTTTCTCAATAACATTATTCCTATGACGTACATTGTAAATGGTTTTCATAGTGGTTACATTCAAAGCATCATTTTGTTTCAAAGTAACCAAAATCTCTTTTGGTCTGACCATACTTTGGACACATCCACTAATAATGATATTTCCTCCTCAGATAATCTCCTTGCAAATGAATGTCCTTCAAAATGTTTAGCAGGAGCATGGTTATGCATTCCACATGCTACATCTACCATCCAATCATCATTAGCCATCAATTTATGAGCCTTCAACTCAAAGGGACACCCGTATTTCTTTGTACCCGTTATCTTCACAACTTTTTTTGTTTGAATCATCTGCTTTTAATTTCTTATGAGCTCTGTATCGACCACTTCTCTCACAAGCAAGAAATATCCTTGGTGTCCTATGACCACCACCATAGTCCAATGTCTTGATGACAATTACAAAACCATTTTTCCTTCCAACATCCTCGTACCCAACTGAACAATTCTTTTTTGCTCTTGAAAACCTACATGTCAAATTAACCAAAGTCATTAAACATGCTAAAAAAAAAAAAATAATAATAATAATAATTTTCGACATGAGAGTACCTCATTAATAGTAAATTGACTTGTATAGTCAACAAGACACTCGGATCCAATATTACTGCATTCCGTGGATGCACAGTTCTGGAAAAAGCAAAAAAAAAAAAAAAAATATGTATATATATATACTTGTTCGAAAGTACAGAGTCGAACAAAGCACATATGTTCGACTAATTATAGTCGAACAGGTAGTTTGTGTTCGACACATAGAAACCAAAAAATTGAATAAGTTCGACAGTCATAGATCGAACAAAACCAATTTGTACGACAGTAGATAGTCGAACATAAGAATAATATACGACTCTGGATAACCGAACTAATACAAACGGTTTAGCCCTCAGCGAGTACACGAAAACGGAAAAAAAAGAAAGAAAAAATAACATTTTCCTTGCTCCATTGTTCCAAATCAGTGTTGCCAGATACATCCATCATTCAATCCAATCAAAATCTTCAATAATACATATATTTTTGATTGTTTCTTTCAAGGCTTTTGGGTTTTGTTTTAGGATTTTTGGATTCTTGACAGACAAAATGCGTATGTAATGTTTGAGAATAAAGCTGTGTATTATATTCAGTATTGTCCTTTATGATAATTATACAAATAATGTGTATTATAACCTTTGTGGGTGTTTGTTTTGGAAGGATTGAGCATGAGATTGGACTATTAGTCTGGATGGACTAATAGTCCGTTATTTGTTTCAAAAGTTTTGCTTCGGACTATTAGTCTTATATTTGTGGGACTATAGTATCCCATTGAGGGGCTGTGATAGAAACCATAGGATAACTCCTCCCATGGGATTAGCTAATAAAATTACATTTTTACCCTCTGCTATTTAATTATGTATTATATTTAGTAAAATTTAATAAAATTTAAATGTCTCAATTTAAAAATAAAATAAAATAATTTTATTTAATTTTTATTTTTGTATTATTTATTTAATTTTTTAAAATAATTTTTTATAAATATTTTATTGATGTTTTATTTTAAAATTTTGTTTATATTTTATTTAATTTCATTATTTAAATTTAATAGATGTTTTATTTTATTTCATTATTTAATTATTATTATTATTTAAAATAAATTTATTGGAAATTTTAATTAAAAAATAACATATATTTTTATTGATATTTAATTTATTTAATTTTTTAAAAATAAATTTATTTAATTGTGCAAAAAATAAAATAAAATAAATTGAAAATGATAAAATAGTCATTTGAGCATTTATCTCCATAATATCTCAAACAAATATTAGATTCACCAAAAATAGTCCAATCCAGACATCTAATTCCATGACTAAACAAACATAGAATACAAATCCAGTCAAACTAAATAGTCCGGAGACAATGTATATAGTCCGATGGAATCCAATCTCCTTTATCCAGTCCATCCAAACAAACACACCCTTTGTCCTTTGTGATCATTTTATCTTAGGCTAAAATTGTAATAAAAAAAAATTTAATTAATCTTGAGATGATAACTGCTGTGTAAATAGACCCTCCCAAATATGTGGGGAGTTTCTATTTTCGTTTAGAGGCATTGAGACATTTGATAATTTTGCCGCTTTGTTCTGCGAATTCAGAAGCCAGCAGACACATTCATTACCGACTTTCTTCTGCATTTAAAAACCTAACCCCTATACCGACTTCAAGAATATTGGTTAGTTAATTTTTTCTTTGCTTTGCATTAATTTTATTTGGGTATGATATCTTGATCGGAGGGTTTATTTTTTTTCCATCTGGGTATGTGATTAATTGAAGTGGAACGGTGGTCAGATGATTAAATTCATAGTTTAGGCTGTAAATTTGAGGGTGCCTCTGCTTAATATAATCTCTTCATATTACTGTCACTTTTTAGCTATTTGTTATGATGAAATCTCTAAGCACCGTTTGCTTAAGGACTCGCATTTTAAAAGTATTATGATATGAAATTTATTGGTAGATCTATGACCAATCATTATTTTGAATTATTGGTCATGTTATGAAGAATTCCAGTTCTGAACTTGTAAGTACTGTTTCAGCTCTTATCAGGATTATTTTTTATTCCTTGCCAATGTCTCTAGTTTAAGACAAACCAGGCTTGTTGTCCTGAAGGTATATCATGTTCCTGTGACTTCACAAGAAAATTTAATCATCAATAGTTTTTTTAATGGTATTTGTACGATCATCAATCACTTCGCTAGAATTGCGATCTTTTCATTCTAAATAAAATCGCTCCTAACATATCTTAGTAAAAATTGGAACTGCATGAGCATGGCTCCTTGAAATTTGTAAACAATCCTAATGATGCAACTTAAATAAATGTATTATACTCCCTCCCTCCGTCCCAAAATATTAGTCCTTTATTCCATTTTTTATTGTCTCAAAATATTAATCCCTTTTCAAAATTCAAGTACTAAAACAACATGAATTTTGAGTTTTAAAAATTTATATATGTATCTTTGGTTGTCTATGAAATTTGCTCAAATTATCACTCAAGTGGTATTTGAGTTGGAAGGGTGTTCGGAGATTTCATTACCAAAGGACTTGGGTATGTTGTCAACTTGTCATTTGTTTTTTTTGGCCACTCTTTCATTCTTTACCCTTTTATTCCTCAATTTAACTTTTCTGAATCACTTTTTCTGAAATTTTGGAATTGGTTACAAGTTGATTTTTATGTGTTCGGGTAGTAGATTGGCTCTTGGGGATGCATACCCTATACTTGAGTGTTTCGAAACTATCAAGAAGAGCATAATTCAGCTTAAAGAGCTTTGATTTTGGTGTAAATATTGGTAGGGATTTTTTATTTATTATTTTTTTTGGGCTTTTGACTGAAATTTGTTTTGTAGAATCTTTTGACTTTTGAATGGCCATCTTTCTTGTTATTTTCATATGGTTTCTATTTGGTTCAAATTTTGTTTGGTTTATAGGCAAGGTTTCAAAAAGTGGTGTTACGTAATGGTTGCGACCCGTTATACCTACTTTTGCAGTGTGACGAAAATTCACACGTGTAATGGCCGTTTGGGTGTTACGTAATGGCCCGTCACACACCATTACACATATTTACAATATTCTGAACTTCTTCCTTTCCAAAGAAAAAAGCTTACAAAATATACATTATATACATTTTGCAATATTCAGCAGTTCAAAAAGAATTTTTGTTTATGTATCAATTTTTATTTTTATAATCATTTCATTTAATAATTGTAAATATTTTTTATTTAGTTAGTTTAGATATTGGTCAAAAATAATTTTGCAGACATTTAAAATTAATTATTCTTAAAAAATAAATAAAAATAAGAGGTACAATATGGATTTATGACATATAAAGTCATTAACTATTGAAATAAAATGTAAAAAGCTCATTTTATACTGATTTAAAAATATGAAATATATTGGATTATACTTAAAAACTAACAAAAATTGATCAAAATCTATTTTAAACCCCAATAAATGTGATTCTGAAAAAAAAAAAAAAAAATATGCATATCAGATAAGTTTTTTTCAAATTGTTTGAAAAATAAAAAAATTCACAGTTCCGGTTACCGCAACCGTTACGCTACGGCCTTTACACCTCGCAATTGCAACCGCACCACCGCAAACTGCTTTTTGAAACCTTGTTTGTAGGTGACTAAGTGAAAATTTTGAAAATCGATAGTTAGATTGATGGCTAACCATATCATTGTCAATGCAATTTGGAAATTTGTTCTTCAAGGAAGTTTGGTTAATCTTGGATTTTTTTTTTTCCCCATCAAGACAGTTTGGAAATTTTTTTAATTTGGTTTTTTTGTTTAGTTAGATTTTTTTTCTTCGTTGGGCTCCTCCATGCTTTGTAGTGGTTGTTTTGTATTTTTGCCATGTTCTCAGATTTTGTATTTCATGCTTTTTGTTCATATGTTTGTTTCTTATGTCAAAGGCATTGCTTCATCTTTTTTGCCCTTCCCCTCTCTATCTGGCTGATGTCTGTAGCATATTTTATGCTCTTATTCCCTTGATTTCTCTAATGCTGTGTTTGGTTGGGGGATTTGGGAAGGGATTTGGAAAGGGAAATGGAAAAGGTGTGTGAAACTAGGTGAAATATAAGTATGTTTTATTCACATTTCACCTATCTTTTTCATTTCCCTTTCCAAATCCCTCTTCAAATCCTCCAACCAAACACAACATAAAGGGAGCTATAAATTTACTAACCTATTGGTTTTGTTTTGACCTATCTCAAGTTGCATTGTTTCTGTTATCCTATTACTTTTTATGTGTGGATAAATTGTGTTGGATTATTAAGTGCTTCCAGTCTTGATCTACCTGGTATTTCAAGTAATGCTTGAATTTTTAATTAGTTGTTTTTTTCGTTGAGCTTATTCAAATTAATCTAGAATATCAATTCAAGTCTCTCACATTAAATTTCTAACTTTGTTTAGGTATATTTCTTGTAGTGGGTATGTGCAGTGGAAATTGTGGCCACTTAATCTCAAATGTGTATGTGTGTGGAAGTATGATTTCAAGGAGATAGTAGTATGTGATTAAATAGAATTTCATAGACTTAAAGATATTAAACCATACTATTACATCATCTATGTGAGCAGTTTTTGTCATAAGCTTAATACCATTAATTTATTTGCTTTAGAACTCCGTAAATATGGATGTAGTTCATACTTCATTGTGTAGCTTAAAAATTGTCCAAGTAAACTTTTCAAAGAGATGGATTTAGTGGAAGGTGCTATATAGCTGAAATTGCAGCTTTTATGCAATTTCATGTTTGGCTGACAAGATAGGCTATCATCCTTGAGGAGTGCCATATATAAATTAATTAATTAGGACATCACTTTCTCTCAATCTCTATTGAGACCAATGTTCTCTCTCATATTTCTTTGCAATCAAAATTATTGTCTTAATTTCTAATTAACTTCCTCACATTTTGTTTCGTTTTTCCATTTTTTGTTTTTTTGTTTTGTGTGTGTGTGTGTGTGTTTAAGTTGATAGTATTAAAATTTACATGGATGCCTTTCTCCTAATTTCTTCTTTTTATTAATTATATGACATATGAACTATTGGAAAATTTATCAATGATGGTTTTCTAATTTGGTTCTATATTTTCTTCTTGAGTGTTTCTGATTCTTATTCTCTCTCACAATTCTTTGTTTAATATTTTCTTTAGTATTTTATAAATTTTCTCAAATTGTTTGGTTTTCTTTTCATAAATATATTATTATCTATTGCTTGATTTTTCTTTGCTTTTTGGTTTGTTTGCTAAGTAACCCTGAGAAAAGAATTCGTAACTGTTGGATCTCAATGTTTGAGATTAGGAAAAAAACGGATCTATCTTTCTCCTCCATTGAGACTAAGTTTCTCTCATATTTCTTTGCTATCAAACTTGTAATCTTAGTTTCTAATTAACTTTCCCTTATTATGTTTCATTTTTTCATATTTTTTAATTGATAGTATTAAAATTTATATAGGTGCCTTTCTTTCAACTGTTGCAAATTTATCATTGACGGTTTTCTAATTTGGTTACTTGTTAATTCTGTATACACTGTCTGATTTTCGTAGCTCTTATTACTGTCTCCCAATTCTTTGTTCAATATTTTCTTTATTATTTGATATTTTTTTTAAAATTTTTTATTTTATTTTATTTTTCGAAATTGTTTGGTTTTCTATTGGTAATATATTGTTTGTTGCTTGATTTTCCTTTGTCTTTTGATTTGTTTGTTTGCCAAGAAAACTTGAGATAAGAATTCATGACTTTTGGATCTCAATACTTGATATTAGAAAAAATAGACATCTCTTTCTTGCAGTCTTCGTTGAGACTAAGTTTCTTTCTAAGATTTCTTTGCAATCAAAATTATAAGCTTACTTTCTAATTAACTTTCTCATATTTTGTTTCATTTTTCCATATTTTTTCGTTTTAATTGATAATATTGAAATTTCTATAAGTGCCTTTATGCAAATTTCTCCTTTTTCAATTATATGACAAATAAATCATTGCAAATTTATTGGTGATGGTTTCTAATTTGGTTATTTGATAAATCTGTATACACTGCTTGATTTTTCTAGTTTTTGTTCCTATCTCACAGTTCTTTTTTTTTTTCTTTTGATAACTATTAAATATATTGCTTGTTGCTTAATTTTCCTTTGTCTTTTGGTTCGTTTGGTTGCCAAGAAATCCTGGGAAAGAATTCATGACTTTTGGATCTCAATGTTTGAGATTAGAAAAAACGGACATCTCTTTCTTGCTTTCTCCATTGAGATTGAGTTACTCTCAGATTTATTTGCAATTAAAATTATAGTCTTAGTTTCTAATTATTTTCCCATATTTTGTTTCATTTTTTTCATTTAACTTTTTTGTTTTAATCGATAGTATTGAAATATATAGGTGTCTTTCTCCCAATTTTTGATTTTCTTTAATTATATGACATATGAACTGTAGCAAATTTATCAGGTAAGACGATGGAATTAGTAGATGTTATGATTAGGATGAGAGTTAGTATAGCATGCGTATAAGAAACTAAGTGGACGGTGAGAAAGCTAGGGAAATTTAGGTTACCGGTTTTAAACTGTGTTATAGTGGTGAGGATAGACACAGGAATGGGGTAGGAATCATTGTTGCCAAGGGTCTTGTGGAAAATGTAGTGGCGGTCATTAGGGAAGGGGATAGGATTATGTTAGTTAAATTATTATTGGAGGGAATATAGTGAACGTTATTAGTGCATACGCTTCTCAAGTGGGATTAGATGATCAGACTAAGAGAGATTTTTGGGAGCGAATGGATGAGATCTTACAGGAGATACCTGTAGGAGAGAACCTAGTTATAGGTGAAGATTTTAATGGCCATGTAGGCATAGATATACTAGGCTATGAAAGGGTACATGGTGGATACGGTTTTGGTGATAGAAATGAGACTGGAGAGAGTATCTTAGATTTTGCGTTGGTTTCTGACTTAGTGGTGGCCAATACTATATATAAGAAGAGGGAGGAACATTTGATAACCTTTAAGAGTTGGTCAGTTAAGAGCCAAATAGATTACTTCTTAGTGAGAAAAGTAGACCGCATAAAATGCAATGATTGTAAGGTGATTTCTAAAGAGAGTCTGGCCTCTCAACATAGGATTTTGGTACTAGATTTATATTTTAAAGGGCAATACCAAGTTAGGAAGGATAATGGGCGTCATAGGACGAGATGGTGGGACTTAAAAGGGGATAAACTAGAAATATTTAAGAATAGAATGGATAAGGAAGGTACTTGGGACTTGGAAGATGATGCTAACATTATGTGGAACTCGATGGCTAATTGTATGAGAAGAATCTCAAGGGAAGTGCTTGGAGAGGCGAAAGGAACGGGACCTAGCTCTAGGGAAACTTGGTGGTGGAAGGAAGAGGTTCAAGCGGTAGTTAAGGCAAAAAAAGAGTGCTTTAAAAAGTGATAGAAGGATAGAACTGGGGAAAACTTTAAGAGCTATAGATTGGCTAATAATGAGATCAAGAAAGCAGTGAGAGAGGTTAAGTTGAAAGCTTATGATGACCTATACACCAGACTATATAGTAAGGAGGGAGAGAAGAGGGTATACATACTTGCTAAGATACGAGAGAGGAAAATAAGAGATTTTAATCAAGTTAAGTGCATTAAGAGTGAGGATTCTAAGGTATTGGTGAAGGATGAAGAGATTAAGGAGAGATGGAAGAACTATTTTGAGAAACTATTAAATGAGGAATATGGAGGTACGTCAATAGGGGAAGAAATAGACAGTAATATGATAAACCAAGACTATAGGTTTTATCGCAGTAGTAGGAACTTTGAAGTGGAGATTGCACTTAAGAAGATGAAATCAAATAAGGCTTTAGGACCTGATGATATTCCTATTGAAGCTTGGAAGTGTTTGGGTAAAAAAAGGGTTGCTTGGTTGACTAGGTTATTTAGCAAAATTTTGTTGACTAGGAACATGCCAGATGAGTGAAGGAAGAGTATTTTAGTGCCAATCTATAAGAATAAAGGAGATGTCCAAAATTGCAACAACTATAGAAGAATCAGGCTAATGTGTCATATAATGAAAGTGTGGGAGAGGGTGATGGAACGCCGTTTGCGAGATATAACAAAGGTGTCAGAGAATCAATTTGGGTTTGTGCCTGACAGGTCAACAATGGAAGCGATCTATCTTTGAGGAGAGTAATAGAAAAGAAAAGAGACATTCATATGGTGTTTATCAACCTTGAGAAAGCATATGATAAAGTGCCTCGGGATATAATATGGTGGGTGTTAGAGAAGAAAGGGTGACAAAAGGTTACATTGATGTGATTAAGGACATGTATGAATGGGTGGTGACCACTATTAGATCGCTTGCTAGAGAGACAAATGAATTTCCTATCACTGTAGGGTTATACCAAGAATTTACCTTAAGTCCTTATCTTTTTGCTTTAGTTATGGATGAGTTGACGAGAAATATTCAGGATGATGTGCCATGGTGTATGCTATTTGTAGACGATATCGTGCTAGTGGATGAGACTAGAGAAGGAGTTAACACAAAGTTGGAGATTTGGAGAAAAACACTTGAATCTAAAGGATTTCGGATAAGCAGAACTAAGACAGAGTACATGGAGTGTAAATTTAGTAACAGTAACAATAACAATGAAAGCAGAGGAGAAGTAAAGATTGAGAATCAAGAATTGCCTAAGAGTGAACATTTTCGTTATTTAGGGTCGATTATCATAATGACGGGGGAGATTGATGCGGATGTGGCTCATAGGATTAAGGCGGGATGGTGTAAGTGGAGAAGTGCGTTTGGGGTACTGTGTGATAAACGAATACCCACTACACTAAAAGGTAAGTTCTATAGAACGGCTATTAGACCAGCAATGTTGTATGGGACGGAGTGTTGGGCAATCAAGAAATAACATGTAGATAAGATGAGTGTGGTTGAGATGAGGATACTAAGGCAGATGTGTGGCAAGACTAGACAAGACAGAATTAGGAATGAGTGTATTCGGGAATGGGTAGGAGTAGCACCAATAGAAGATAAGTTGGGAGAGAATCGATTGAAATGGTTTGGTCATATTCAACGGGGACCAACAGAGGTAGTAGTGAAGAGATTTGATGTAGTGGCGGTAAATGGAAGTGTTAGGGGACTGGATAGGCCTAGATTAATATTGGCTAGCGTTGTAAATAGAGATATGGATCTACTTAATTGACTAATGAAATGGCCTTTGATAGAGCTGCGTGGAGAAGAAGGATTTATGTAGCTAACCCTATTTGATGGGACTTAAGGCTTGGTTTGATATGGTTTGGTTTTCTAATTTTGTTACTTGGTAATTCTTTTTATATTGCTTGATTTTCGTAGTTTTATTTATGTCTTAACGATTAATATTATCAAATAATAAAGAAAATATATTATTTATTGATTGATTTTACTTTGTCTTTTGGTTTGTTTGTTTGCTAAGAAATCTTGAGGAAAGAATTTATAACTTTTGAATCTCAATGCTTGGGATTAGAAAAAAATGGACATCTCTTGCTCGTAGGATCTGTTGAGACTAAGTTTCTTTTTCAAATTTCTTTGCAATAAAAATTATAAACTTAGTTTCTAATTAATTTTTTCATATATTTTTTTTTTTCAATTTTGTTTTTTAAATTTATTGTATTTTGAAATTTATATAGGTGCACATCTCCCAATTTATTATTTTCTTTAACTATATCACATATGAACTGTTGGAAATTTATTAGTGATGGTTTTCTAATTTGGTTACTTGGTAATTCTTTCATATTGCTTGATTTTCGTAGTTCTTATTCTTATTTTACAATTCTGGGTTTAAATTTTCTTTATTATTTGATAAATTTTCTCAAATTGTTTGGTTTTCATTTTATAAATATATTGTTTATTGCTAGATTTTCCTTTGTCTTTTGGTTTGTTTTTCAAGAAATCTTGAGAAAGAATTCTTAACTTTCGAATCTCAATGCCTGAGATTAGAAAAGATGGATCTCTTTCTCACACTTCATTGAGACTAAGTTTCTCTTTCAGATTTCTTTGCAATTAAAATTATATCTTCAATTTTTGTATTCAGACATCTATTTCTCAGTCTTCGCTGATCGTCGTCATAGAGTGGTTTGACCAGCACCACCCGTCACCTGTCACCGTAGAGTATTTTGTCCTTCTCTTATATCTATTCTTACAAATCACCTGCCGTTGTAGAGTATTTTGTCGCTCTCCTATCTCTATTCTTCCTCATTTTCTCCCTCCAAACCCACCCCACCATCAACACCACCTACCAAACCCTAAACCTTGCTTCTCTGATCATTGTCACTGAGTAGTCTTCCTTGCTCTCCCTGTAAACTTACCGTCAATACCACCACAAGAAACTGCCCTTCCCCTAAAAAACTCCATTCCTATCTTTGCCAATGCTGCCATGGAGTGGTTTGGGGGGAAAATGAGAGAGAAGTGGTGGGTCGCTTAGGGGAAGCGAGAGGGGGTAGTAGTTGTACGATAGAGTGAGGACGTGGTGGTGGTGGGTTGTGGTTGTGGTTGTGTGCAGTTGGGGTGAAGAGAAAATGAGGAAGTTGGCTTTATTGCTAGAGGAAGACAGTGAGGGGTTCTTCAATTCTCATATTTGTTTTGGCAGGAAATAGTTAATTTTCTTTTCCTTCTAAGGTTATTTTACATATAATTTAGCAGTATTAATTATTTAAAAATTGTTTCTTGATATGGTCCGGCAGCTTTCGATGCTGTACTGATGTGGTGTGACTTGGGGTTCATTTATCTGATTGGGAGGTAAAGGGTGGTATACCTGGGTTTATTTATTTTTGCTGTTGAGTTTTTTTCCCCTGTTACTCTGGCTTGGGTTGTGTCTGTATGGTTTATATGCACATGATTCAAAATTTCTGGGTTCACCTTTTTTCTGTTAATATTGAATCTATGAATGAGTTCACCTTTGTATGGTTGGCTTTAATTTATTATTTGTTAAAGCTGTCAAAATAGAAAAGTTAGTTGATGCTGTTAAGAACAAATTAACTGGATAGGCAAGTTCCATTGATTGGTGAAATTGTTACAAAGGTGAGAAATTTCTAACATTGTTTCATTCAAATATTTAATATGCTCGGAATAGTTTGTTGGATGAAATTGATTGTTGTGGGTATAGTTTGTTAATGCGGTTAGAACGAATTATTCTTGCATTAAAACTTCTTATGTATTATTATGCTTTCTATTTGGAGGCAAAGAAAGTGTAGTGTTGATTTTCTTTTTAAATAGCTGGAGGAGAGAAACTAGTAACATTGTTTAGTGTGATTGAGTTGAGTTTTGTTTTACTGAAAAGAGAAGAAAGTATATTTCTAGGTTCAAAAATTATTTACTTCATTATCTTCAATTTGGACTCTTTGAGATGGTGCTCCTTAGTTTGTTGCTGTTAACATGAAATTGAGTGGTTGCCATTGCTGTAAACTCTGCTGAATTGTAGAAAGTAGAAGGCAATACCATGAGGTGCACTTTGTCCTTTTTTTTTTCTTCTCGCTTTTGATATCAGTTTTTCTCTCATCATCAAGTGGTTGTCATTGCAGAAAACTCTGCCTAATTGTAGAAAGTAGAAGGCAATACCATGAGGTGCACTTTTGTCCTTTTATTCTTGCTTTTGATGTCAGATTTTCTCTTTTGAAGGGTTTTAGCTTTTTCTCTCATCATTAAGTGAATAGCAAATCTTCTAAAAAGTGATGTCCAAGTCTCTTGTCTTCTTTAAATAGGGTGGCATTACAGTGGAAAAATTATTCAGTGCCTATGGGCACCACGTGGCAATATCACACCCCAATCCCCAAATGCCACCCCAGGTTGTCTTCTCAAACATCAACATAAAATAATGGACCCCACTATATTCACCAATCGCATCATTTTGTGGTACCACATGGAAAACACCAACATCAAGACCATACCATTCATTTTGCGGCACCACATGATCTATTCAAGTCCGCACAGGCAGGGCAATCCTCTTGAATGGTTTCACCACTGATCCTTTACATTTATTTATCGCTCACCAACTGCTTGATTGTAGAAAACATGGATTTTTATCCATGGGCTATTATCAAATTTGATGTATAAGTCACCAGGTTACTGTTTCATTCTTTAAAAAAACAAAAAAGTCCTTTTTCCCACACGTGAATTTCATTCAATCTGTATATTTACTGTGTGTGTGCTTGGGTGATCACGGAGTCTTTATGTAATCTAGAGATAATTTTTTGTTGTTTGTTTACTTAAACTTCGGTTTTTTTTTTTTTTTTTTTTTTTTCAGATTGTGGGCCAATAAAAATCTAATTCAATCTGGAGAATTACCGTGTTCTTCATGGTAATAAGAAAAGATTTCATAAAAATGCCGAGGCTCTTATAACTGTAGAACATCTGTTACTTTGTTTTTTACATTGAAGCAAAATGGGCTTTTCTTTATTCTTTTGTAGCAAAGAATTTGAAATTATGAGATTCTACAAGAAGAGAATAGAAAAAGAATTTAAGGTATTGCTTGATTTTGCGGAACATAAAAACAAGAACCAAAAAAAGAAAGAGGAAGGAACAATAGATTAAAAAAAGAAGGAAGCGTTTTTTTCCTTATTACATTTTCGTTGAATATGAATGATTAGTTCATTCAATTTCAGTTGTTACTCAACTGTCAAAAGAATCAATGGCAAGATTATGTAGTGAAAAAAAATAATAAATTGAAAAGCTAAATACTTTCTCATTTGGTTTCACAGTGGTGCATGTTCTATCTCAGCATTCCAGTGAGTAGGGTGTAACTCACCACCAGCCGTAAGCTTAGTTATTGCCACCAACTACTTGTTAGGTTAAGCTCTGTATTTGTTGCTTTAGTTCATTGGACTTAATTTTCTATTTTCATTGTTTTGATTCACCTACACTCCTTTGTGTTTTTTGGCATCCAGTTTTAGTCATCAACCTCGTGACCACTGCCATAGCAATTACCAATGATCATAGAGGAAGGTAAAACACTTTTATTTATCCTGTAAATCATTGGTTGAAAGAAAAAAACTTTAAATTGATTTCAGATATCTGCTCTATTGTGGCTGATGGATTAATACTTTTGGACTATAAGTTCTGTGATTTAAGAGAATACAAAGCTTGGGTGATGATTATGATACCGTCACCTTTTATATTAGTCAATCAAATGTTACAAAAGGAAGCCCTAAGACACTGATTAAGGAATCACCTTTTATATTGATTGATTGATTGACTGATTAAGGAATCACAATCAATCAATCATAATCTAATCTAAATAAGGAAATAAGGAAATATTCTAACACTCCCCTTCAAGTTGGTGCGAAGATATCTTGCATGCTTAGCTTGCCTAGAATGTCATGAAATAGTTTACTCCGAACTTCCTTGGTGAGGATGTCTGCAAGTTGTTTGCCTGATTTTACAAAAGGAGTACATATCATGCCGTTAGTGAGTTTCTTCCTGATGAAGTGGCGATCAATCTCAACATGCTTTGTCCTATCATGTTGATCAGGATTGTGAGCTATGTTGATGGCAACCTTATGGCTTCGTTTGGGAAGTGGGTTGGCTTTTTGGCTTTTTTGGCTATTAGCCAGGGCTAAAAAGCTTGGTTTGGGAAGAGCTTTTTGGCTTTTTCGGCTTTTTTTGTGAGAGAAGAGTGTAATGATTATGGGTTGGATGTGATGTTTTGTTTGTTGTGGCTAAAATAACCTAGTTTGTCTTTTGTGGCTAAAATAGCAAAAAAAGCTTCCAAACCATCTTCCCAAACGGTGCCAGAGTCTGTTTGGCCCATCCCCAGATCACTTAATAACAGTCTGATCCACAAGAGTTCACACATACCTTGTGTCATAACTCGAAATTTAGCTTCTGCACTCGATTTAGCCACCATATTCTGTTTCTTACTCCTCTAAGTAACTGCTTACAAAGGTACAATATCCTGATGTGGATCTCTTATTAGTTATTGACCATGCCCAATCAACATCTGTATAGGCTTCCACTCTGAGGTGATCATGTTTGGAAAAGTAAATGCCCTTTCTAGGAGAAGATTTCAAATACCTCAGAATTCTCATAACAACCTCTAAGTGAATTTGATGAGGAGCATGCATAAACTAGTTAACCATACTGACAACAATAGTAATATTAGGACGAGAGTGAGATAAGTAAATGAGCTTACCCACTAGTCGCTGATAACTCCCCTATCAACAGCTGCTCCTCCTTCATCATCACCAAGTTTCTAATTAGGTTCCAGTAAGATATCACAGGTCTTACATCCAAGCATCCCTATTTCCTTCAAAAGGTCAACAACATATTTCCTTTGTGAGATGAAAATCCCATCCTTGGAGCGAGCAACTTCGATTCCCAGAAAATATTTCAAGTTTCCCAAGTCTTTGATTTCAAACTCACTAGCTAAATATTTCTTCAATAGGGGTATTTCCTCACTATCATTGCCTGTAAGCACTATATCATCCACATAAACAATAAGAGTTAGTCTTACCACGTGAGGAATGTTTCACAAACAAAGTGTGATTTACATGACTCTGTTTGAAATCATATTTAAGCATAGCCTGAGTGAATTTCTCAAACCAAGCCTTTGGAGACTGTTTGAGACCATATAACAACTTCCAAAGCCTACATACTTTACCTTATGTCTGATGATCCTCAAAACTAAGAGGAATGTCCATATATACCTCTTCTTCTAGATCACCATGTAAGAAATCATTCTCTATATTAAACTGATTAAGTGGCCAATCTAAATTAGCTGCTAGAGAGAGAAATATTCTGATTGAATTCATCTTAGCCACTGGTGCAAAAATCTCCTGATAGTCTACTCCATAAGTCTAAGTGAAGCCTTTTGTCACAAGTCGAGCCTTGTAATGCTCAATGGAACCATTTGCTTTGTACTTCATAGTACACATACATTTGAATCCCATTGGTCGTTTGCCCTTTAGGTAACTTAGTTAATTCCTATGTGCCATTCTTACGAAGTGCTTTTATTTCTTTAATCATAGCAAGTTTCCATTCAGAGCTAGCGAGAGCATCCTGAAAATGGTTAGGAATACTAACAAAGAAAATGTTTAATACAAAGGCTCTATATGAGGAAGATAAATAAGAATAGAACACAAAATTTGAGATAGGATGTTGAGTACAAGATCTCACACCATTTCTCTTGGCAATAGGAATATCAAGATCAGTAGTGTCAGGAACAGTAATATTAGAAGACTCAAGAGAAATAAGAGGTTCAAAGTTACTTGGACTCTTATCAGAAGCAGGAGATGGCAGTGGGTGAGCAGAAGTGGTTTTTTGTATAACTTTTTGTCTGTCTTTATCTCTGATATAAAATTCCCCTTCTTTGTCCTTGGTGGCATTGGATTCTATAGTTCCAGTAATATGTGGTGCAGGAACAACTGGTTCCACCATAGGAGTAATAGGGACAACAAGAATTTCTTCACACCAAGTCTCCCCTTGAAGGGATGATTGTGACATCGGAAAAGACAAGTAGGACAGTGACTCAAAGAATGTGACATCCATGGACACAAACCACTTATGAGAAGAAGGGTGATAACATTTATACCCCTTTTGAGTAGGCGAGTATCCGAGGAAAACACACTTGAGAGAGCAAGGGTCTAACTTACCACGAGTAGGAGAATGATTGTGGACAAAACTGGCATAACCAAATATTTTAGGGGAAATGGAAGACAAAGACTCTGAATCGAGAAGGACTTGGAGTGGAGCTTGTTTTTGCAAAATCTAGGTAGGAAGACGATTAATGAGATAGGTTGCGGTGAGAATGACCTCGCCCCAGTAGGACTAAGGCACACTCATAGAAAAACATATGTAGTGAGCCATATCAAGAAGATGGCGATTCTTGTATTCTGCAATCCTATTTTGTTGAGGGGTATTGGTGCAAGATGTCTGATGTATAATGCAAAGAGTAGAAAAATAGCTCTCTAACCCTGAATCGATGTATTCACCCCTATTATCAGAACGCAAGATTTTGACAATTGCCTCAAATTAAGTACAAATCATTTTATGAAAATTTTGTAACACAGAGAAAACATCACTTTTTTCTTTCATGAGATACACCTAAGTAGTATGAGAAAAATCATTGATAAAGGTAACAAACCATCTATGGTCTTTTAAAGATACAACACGAGATGGACTCCACACATCAGAATGTATTAAAGAAAAAAGAGCTAAACTTTTACTAAGACTTGAAGCAAAAGAAGCTCGGTGTTGTTTGCCAAGTTGACAAGACTCACAAAGAAACTTAGACACATTATTGTTTGTAAAAATAGACAGAAATAAATGCGTAAGTAAATGAAAAGAAGGATGCCTAAGACGCTGATGCCACAATCATAAATTCTCCTTCGTGGTTGGGAATTGGATGGAATGATGAGCAAGTTGGTTCGGCTGATCCAAGAAATAGAGACCATTTTCTGCACTACCATTGCCAATCGTCCTCTTCATGACAAGGTCCTGAAAAAGACAATGATCAAGAAAAAAATGTCACACTACAGTTCAAATCCTTAGTAATACAACTCAAGGATAAAAGATTAACAGAAAAATTGGGAACGTTGAGCACTGAAGATAGAGGTATGGTAGGGGTGACATGAATTAAACCTTTCCCAGAGATAGAAGAAATAATACCATTTTCAATCCTAACTTTGTCTTGACCTGAAGAGGGCTTATATATTGAGAAAAGGTCAGAAGACCCAGACATATGATCTGAGGCACCAAAATCAATAATCCATGGCAAAGACTTGTAGGAAAGAAATGTTAGAATATTTTATTGTTTCCTTATTTAGATTAGATTGTGATTGTGATTGATTGATTATGATTTCTTAATCAGTCAATCAATCAATTAATATAAAAGGTGATTTCTTAATTAGTGCCTTTGGGCTTCCGTTTGTAATAGTTGATTGATTAATATAAAATGTGATGATATCATAATCATCGCCCAAGCTTTGTATTCTCTTAAATTACATGGTATCAGAGCGAAAACCCTAAAAACCGTTACACACATAGCCACTGCTACAAACCAACCATCACCTATCACCACCCATCCTTCACTGCTGGTCCCTGAGTCTCTGTTGGAACTAGCTAAGGTCCCACCGCTGGTCCCTGAGTCTCTATTGTTTTGACTTTAGTTGAAGGCCCTTCTGGCCTAGTCGACCCTTGTGAGGGCTGTCTTAGCATTTTTTTGTGTATTTCGACTCCTGTGGATGAGTGTTTGAGGGCTACCCATTTTCTGTTGCCCCAAGTTTCCTTTCCTTTACTTTCTTGAACACAGTTCAACACTTGTTTTGATTGGAGGTTCATTTTCCCATATTAGATTTGTTTTTTGGGTCCATAGATGATCCATTGATGTGATTGTTATGTTCTCATAGTGGTTTGTGTGTGATTTTGCTTATTCCAACCCATTCCATTCATCTTTCCATTCTTGTGATTCGTGCAAGGTTTTTTGGGTTGAAATTGTAGAGTTCTTATGGCTGACCTAACTAGTGAATTTACCACTACTTTTCACTCATCTAAAGGGGAGAGCTCTAATCCAGTTATGACTACTACATCTGAGAACTTGAACCCTAGCCTCAAAATCACCATCGCTGTGTTTAATGGTCAGGATTATCTTTCATGGTCTTAGTGTCTGTCACTTTTATTAAAGAGTAGGAGGAAGATGTGATATGTTAATGGGAGAGTTTAAGCACCAGGTATTACGGATCTTGGCTATGACCAATGGGAGATTACCAACTCTTTAATCATGGGGTGGGGCATTCATTCCATAGTTCTTGAGATTGGTGAAGGTTACTTATCTATGGATACTGCCCAAAATATTTGTGAAGCAGTCGCTGCTACATTTTCTCGAAAAGGGAATTTTTGTCAGTTTTTTGAGTTGCGCCAGTCTATTGAGCGCTCAGTACAGAGGGAGCAGACAGTTTTCCAGTATTACACCTTTTTGAAATGGTTGGAAATGCTTAGATCATCTCCTGGATTACAAGCCTATCTGTACAGTTGACTCAGTTGGTTACCAGAAGTTTCTTGCACAGGAGTAGGTCTTTTAGTTTCTGGAAGGCCTCAATGTGGAGTTTGATCTGGTCCGAAGTTGTGTACTTGGCATGGATGTTTTTTCAACTTTTCAAGAGGCCTTTGCATATGTACAGAATGAGGAGAGTCGTCGTTCTGCTATGTTACTACCGGCTACTGGAGACCGTTCAACATTACTTTCTGCTCCTTCTCGAGATGGGGCTGGTTTGTCACTACCTCTTTCCCATCCTTTAAAGAAGAATACTGTGTTCTGTGATTATTGTCGCAAGCCACGACCTACTCGTGAGACGTGTTGGAAGCTTCATGGGGCTCCATTAGGGAGTTGGGGTGATCGGTCTGGTACTAGAGGCAGTCGATCAGGCTGGTCTAGAGGACGTGACTCTAATTCACGGGCCCATCAGTCTAGTGCTGTTGACACCCTTGATTCTACTTGTGCCACGACCTACTCGTGAGACGTGTTGGAAGCTTCATGGGGCTCCATTAGGGAGTTGGGGTGATCGGTTTGGTACTAGAGGCAGTCGATCAGGCCGGTCTAGAGGACGTGACTCTAATTCACGGGCCCATCAGTCTAGTGCTGTTGACACCCTTGATTCTACTTGTGCTTCAGTTGGTCCGACTTCTGATAGTTTATCTAGCATGACCTCTCCTAAGCTTGAGGATGTTTTATGTCATTTGCTGGCCTGCCGGTCTTCTATTACTCCCAGTGCTTCTTCCTCGTCGTTTTCCCGCTTAGGTAACTTAGCCTCTTCTCCTAGTGCTTTTCTTTCCCATAAGTCTTTGGCATGGATTATTGATTCTAGTGCCTTAGATCATATGTTTGGGTCTTTTGATATTTTCTTAACATATATGCCTTCTTCAAGTCAAGACAAAGTTAGGATTGCAGATGGTACTATTTCCTCTATCTTTGGGGAAGGTTTAATTCATATCACCCTACCTTACCTCTGTCTTCAGTGCTCTACGTTCCCAATTTTTTTGTTAATCTTCTATCTTTGAGTCGTATTACTAAGGATTTGAATTGTAGTGTGGCATTTTTTCCTGATCATTGTCTTTTTCAGGACCTTGTCACGAGGAGGACGATTGACAGTGGTAGTACAGAAAATGGTCTCTATTTCTTGGATCAGCCGAACAAGCTTGCTCATCATTCCATCCAATTCCCAACCACCAAGGAGGATTTATGGCTGTGCCATCGGCGTCTTGGGGCATTTGTCTTTTCATTTACTTAGGCATTTATTTCCGTTTGTTTTTACAAATAATAATGTGTCTGAGTTTCTTTGTGAGTCTTGTCAACTTGGCAAACAACACTGAGTTTCTTTTGCTCCAAGTCTTAATAAAAGTTTAGCTCTTTTTTCTTTACTACATTTTGATGTGTAAGGTCCATCTTGTGCTACGTCTTTAAAAGGCCATAGATGGTTTGTTACCTTTATCGATGATTTTTCTTGTACTACTTGGGTGTATCTTATGAAAGGAAAAAAATGAGGTTTTCTCTGTGTTTCAAAGTTTTCATAAAATGATTTGTACTTCGTTTAGGGCAATTGTCAAAATCTTGCGTTTTGATAATGGGGGTGAATACATCAATTCGAGGTTAGAGAGCTATTTTTATACTTATGGCATTATACATCAAACATCTTGCACCAATACTCCTGAACAAAATGGGGTTGTAGAGCTCAAGAATTGTCATTTTCTTAATATGACTTGCTGCATGTGTTTTTCTATGAGTGTGCCTCGGTCTTACTGGGACGAGGCCATTCTCACTGCAACCTATCTCATTAACCGTCTTCCTACCCAAGTTTTGCAAAAACAAGCTCCACTTTAAGTCCTCGGTTAAGAGTCTTTGTTTTCCATTCCCCCTAAAATATTTGGCTATGTCTGTTTTGTCCACAATCATTCTCCTATTTGTGGTAAGTTGGACCCTCACTCTCTCAAGTGTGTTTTCTTCGGATACTCGCCTACTCAAAAGGGGTATAAATGTTATCACCCTCCTTCTCGTAAGTGGTTTGTATCCATGGATGTCACATTCTTTAAGTCTCAGTCTTACTTCTTGTCTTCTCTGGTATCATAGTCTTCCTTTCAAGGGGAGCCTTGGTGTGAAGAGACTCATGTTGTCCCTGTTGCTCCTATGGTGGAACCAGTTGTTCTTGCACCATCTATTACTAGGACTATAGAATTCAATGCCACTAAGGACAGGGAAGGACAAGTTTATTTCAGGGACAACGACAGACAGAAAGTTACTTGGATACAAGAGACCACTTCTGCTCACCCACTGCCATCTCCTGCTTTTGATAAGAGTCCAGGTAACTTTGAACCTCTTGTTTCTCTTGAGTCTACTGATATTGCTATTCCTAACACTACTGATCTTAATATTCCTTTTGCCAAGAGAAAAGGTGTGAGATCTTGTAGTCAACATACTATCTCAAACTTTGTGTCCTACTCTCATTTGTCTTCTTCTTATAGAGCTTTTGTGTCAAATATTTCCTCTTTTAGTATTCTTAACCATTTTCAAGATGTTCTCGCTAGCTCTGAATGGAAACTTGCTATGATTAACGAAATGAAAGCACTTTGCAAGAATGACACTTGGAAATTAACTGAGTTACCTAATGGTAAACGACCGGTGGGATGCAAATTTGTGTATACTGTGAAGCACAAAGCAGATGGTTCCTTTGAGCGTTGCAAGGCTCGACTTGTGGCAAAAGGCTTCACTTAGACTTATGAAGTAGACTATCAGGAAACTTTTGCACCAGTGGCTAAGATGAATTCAGTCAGAATACTTCTCTCTCTAGCAGCTAATTTAGATTGACCACTTCATCAGTTTGATGTAAAGAATGCTTTCTTACATGGTGATCTAGAAGAAGAGGTATATATAGACATTCCTCTTGATTTTGAGGATCATCAAACAGAGGGTAAAGTATGCAGGCTTTGTAAGTCATTATATGGTTTCAAACAGTCTCCAAGGGCTTGGTTTGAGAAATTCACTCCGGCTATGCTTAAATATGGTTTCAAATAGAGTTAGGCAGATCACACTTTGTTTGAGAAATATTTCTCACGTGGTAAGACTATAACTCTCATTGTTTATGTGGATGACATAGTGCTTACAGGCGATGATAGTGAGGAAATACCCTAATTGAAGAAATATTTAGCTAGTGAGTTTGAAGAGTATTTTCTGGGAATTAAAATAGGTCATAAATATCTTCAAAAATGGAAAGCTGGCCCATTCCCGCCCAGAACAGTGTTTCTCGCTATCGAGAGCCGGCCTGCTCCCAATGTTCTCCCTTGTTCCGCTGTTTCAAACTCAGTGCAGAGTAGCTCAGGGTTCAAAAATGAATTTCTGGGGTCAGACCAGTGCACATATGAAAGGTTTGGGATCGATTTTGGAGCTCGAACTTACGTTCCTTCATTGAGAATTCGAATCACAATCAACACAACTTCATCATTAAGTGCCGAGGACAAAGCGTTCAAATGCATCCCTCGTACTTAAGCCCATGCTTTCCGGGATAAACACCTCGGGCTTGAGTATATGGGTCGGGGTGTATATACTGGGGTTGTAGGTGGGTGGCAGTATATGGCCGAGGTTGAGATGTGGATGAGGTACTTGGTCCTTGGGGTTTTGAGGTGGAGCTATTGTCCGGTTGTCGATGAGATCTTGGATCTCATGACGAAGGCGGTAGCAGCTATCGGTGCCATGGCCGCGTTGCTGATGATACACACAGTATTTTGTGGAGTTATGCCCGGCAGGGAGTGGGTTAGGCAGAGGTTGAAGATAAAGGGGTTTAAGATACCCTCTCTCCATCAGGAGTTTTAGTGCGTTGGTTAGGCTCATATAGAGGGGGGTGAAAGTTTTGTCCTGAGCTCGAGCTAGGTTGGCTATTTGTAGGCTGGTCTTGGCAAAAGGGTTAGCTATGGTGACTGTATTGATTTTAGTGGGTTTGGGAATAGTGCTACTGGCATGGGTACTCCCGGAAAACACCCTCCTTACCGGTTCACTTGTTCTGGGAATAATCCCTCTGTTGAATGCATTCTCGATTTGAATCCCCAGTTCATGTAAACTCTTGAAAGTGGATAGTGGAACGACTATCAACTTTTGCAGCATATCAGGCTCAAGATTTTGCACCACTATTCGCACTTGATCCCTTTCAGAAGGGCGATTTGTCATCTGTGCTGCCTTTGCTCTCCACCTTGCAACAAATTCCACAAAAGGCTCTGTTGGGTTCTGGCGAGTTGCTTCAAGCTCTTGCAAGGTCATTTCAACCTGGGTGTTGTAAGAACATTGATCAACAAAGGCCTCAGCCAACTTCTCCCAGTTTTGCTTCACTGTATCCTCCAACTCGGCATACCAAGTGGCGGCTGCACCCGACAGGGTTCTGGCATACAGACAGAGTTTCTGCGGCTTTGTTAGACCCATCGGTTTCAGGATATCGACAAAAAGCCGGATATGTAACATAGGATCCCCAGACCCGTCGAAACGGTCAATATGTGGCATTCTGAATCTATCTGGGAGCCTTACGACAACCTCGGTATACCCATCCTCAATGTCATGAATGGAGTTAAAGCCCTGCGCCATTTCGACCTGCTCCTCAAGGTTCGCAATTTTCTTCGAGCTCGGATCAAGATCAGTAGTATCAAGGGAATAAAGCCTCTCAGTAGGTTGCGCCAAGGGTCTGAAAATTCGGGCTTGAGCCAACCCTTCTCGGGGATCCGGACCATGCAAATCTTCAGCTAGCGGGAGTGGGTCCAAGTTCGGCTGGGGTCCCGAGATTGGATGTGTGGTAGATGCCCCAGATGGGCGTTGCATTTCAACATTGGTCTCATCCTACACGACAGTTCCCTGATTTAATGCTGCTATCACGACCACAACTTCTTCCGAACCCTGTGCCATCACGATCTGCTGAGTTTGAACAAAGGTGATGTGATTGGTGATTGTCGGATCAGATGAACCGGTGAGCCCTAACTGGCCTTTCTTTGCCTTACCGCAGCGGAGGAACACTGGTTGCTCTGAACTGAATCCCTGACCTGACAAAGCCTATTAGCACAAGTCCAATGTATCCAGGGAATATTGGAGCCTCCTGAAGCTATAGTTCCAAGACTACCTAGCAAAAGAGAAAACATGCAGCATCTCAGCCCAATTTCACCAGAAATAGATTCGAGCATAGCTGAATGACTGTGCTCTCTACTGAATTCTGCCCAAAATTCTGCTCGTAAACTGATACCCTCAGGTAAAATTGATTCCCCCAAAATACTGATGCCCTCAGGCCGCCCCGAGAACTCCGCTCTCTGCGCGCGAGGGCGCGAATCGTTTTGTTCTTTAGCTACTACAGTTCGGACTCGTGTCACGGTTCTGAATCTAATCTCACAAAGTGCAATGCGAGATCGATAAATCACTAAAGAGTCCAAATCCGGCAAATCGTTTTGGAATACTGATTTTTAATAAAGAAGTGCCAAACATGGACTGCTTTGCCAGATACAGAGTCGCCACCTAAATGTTTTGTTTTGGGAAATTTAGGAAACCCTGACTCGTGCCTAAGGCCACGTGTCCGTCATCACCAAAGTTACCTCGGCTCGGGAACTTGGGTACAAGAGGGGAAGATCATGCAATGAGCACCCCCGCTCGCCCGATCAAAAGATCGACCTTTACTAACATGATATTTTGTTTTTGAAAACACATGCGTTCTTATTCCGGTTATTAACTTAGAATTACTATGCGATGCGCGCAGCATACAAGTATAGAATAGATCGCCTAAGTTGGAACAAAACATTGTATGTTCGTTTATTGAAAACGGTTTGAAGTTTGCTTCTCGCAAGTAGGCTAAGTCGGAGATTTTGCCACCCTCAAGTGGGCTTAAAACATACATTTTGATGAATTGTTCCAATTCAAACAGTCCAACCTTCACCCACAAGCATTCATGCAGTTTAAACACTTAAGTAGTTAGCCTCATGGCAAGCATGCTAACATGGCAGCATACACATCTCATGCAGTATGCTAAAGCGTAAACACTCACAGTGTACTCCGAGCCAAAACAGAGAACTAGTTAGAAATCATGCATGATCCTAGTTTATGTTAAGATGGCTAATGCAACACATGCAAAATATAGTTAAATAGGCTCGGCTATTCTAAGATGGCATGTGAAATGCAACTTGGTAACATGTATTCAAATTGGAATTGAAATACAATGCAATTAGTATGATGCGCCGAGCCTAGTGCATGCAAAACAGATGAATGAATGCACGCATGCGAGCATAAGGCATGCTAATTGAAACATGCCCTAAAACTAACCATCGTAAGCGGTTAAGTAAAAGGGAGAAAGAAATGGGGGTTGGAAGACATGCATCACACACACGTACGCTTATTACAACAGTTGGTCTTCTCGACGGAGGGTCCGAATAAGAAGCTAACTAGCTAATCTAAGCTAAGTAAACTAATTATTACATCACAAAAACTGAATAACTAGCTATAACTAATTATTATAAAACAAGCTAATTAACTAACAAGTTAACAAACTAGCTAATCAAATACAAATATGCAGCTAAACGCATTAACTACTTAGGTACAGAACCAAAGCATAAACTAGCTAAGGAAAGTAGTAAAAAGATGTCCTCGGGATGAGGAGTGCATGCGTGCTCGGTCGCCTCGTTCGGAAATCCATCGCGATGCCTCGATTTGCCTCTGTTTGTAACTGTTCTCAGAACCTCGCACCAAGCTCCAGAAAGCTTCTAACTCACCTTGGGGACCTGTAGGAACATGGCCGACTAGTTGTTGATGTTGCCAGCCACCTGCCGACCACTTTTCTTTGCTACAGACCAGAAAAAGTGGTCGGCCAGCTAGTTTTTCTGGTTGGCCGATCAATTTTTGCTGCACTTCTCCACTTTGCTGCAACAGAGAGCAAGAAAGGGCATGGCAATGTATTTGCAATGTATGTGTGCACAACCACCCTCCCTATCATTTCATAAGCTCAAGGGAGTGCGGTTCTCGACCCTTGGGCCATTAATCAGCATCTCAATGCATGATGGCCGAGAAACTAAATTGCACAATTCAATGTAAAATGAATGCACACATAAACACATAAAGCCTTAACCTCTATCATGCTTGATCAAGAGGGTCGGCGACCGAGAATTGAGGCACGTTTCATCAATTCAAGTATGAAACGTTCCTCGTTTGTCGTGTTTGGACTAACACTAATCCAAACACAAATGCAATGCAAGCATGTTAAACACAACATGCAAACAAGCAAGCATGCAAACATCATGCTATCCTACCATATGCTAATGGCATACATATACAATGCAAATAACAATATGGCATACACAATGCAAACAACAATATAACATACACAATGCAAACAACATGGTATACACAACGCAATGAACAACATGGCATTCACAATACAAAGAACAACATGGCATACTTAATGCAATGTAACATGGCATACACAATGCAATGTAACATGGCATACACAATGCTCAATGGACTTAAACCGAATATGGATAGACCTCAGTCATACCAAAACAGTGGCCATAATGCTAAAATGATGGCATGAAATGCAAAACAAAGCATGCACATGCATTGGCCCATCAACTAGGCCTAAGAGCACAACTCTCAAGAGCGCTCAAGAAGTGATAAACATGGGAGTGTAACAACACTATAAGCTCTGAAATAAGGTATGAAATGATGCCAAATCATTCAAACAACACAAGCAAAACATGCAAGGGTCCTTAAGCATTAAAGCTAACAAAGCGGACTATACAAAGGGACATGCAACACATGGTGTAAATGCATGAACCAACCATGGACAGAGTTTAATTAGGTCTAAACAAAGACCAAAACATGCTGAGATGGGGGCTCAAATGCCTAAGCATGCATGCATGCACACTAGGCCATTAACAAGGCAACAATGCACAACCCTTAGAGGCACTCGAAGGGTGAAAGAAGTGGGAACATGGCAGTCCTATATGTTCTAAAATGTCATGGTAAATGATGCCAAATCATGTACATGTCACAAATGAAGCATGCTATGCTTCTCAAAACTTGAAACTAGCATAGACACTTGTACTATAACTATGCAAAACATGAAGCATATGGCCAAGGCTACCCAAAAGAGTCCTAGAACATGCCAAAATGAGTCTAAAACATGTATGGAAGGAAGCCAAAACAAGCTAGCATGAAAGGCATAAAGCATGGAATATGCAAGGCCAAAAGGGAGGATTATACTATACCTACCAAGACCAAGTATGGTATGGCTTCGCCAACAAAAATCAGAGTTATATCATGGCAAAATAACCCCAAATACACACTGAAATGATAGCTCGCAAACTTAAGCATGATAGCATACACAATGACTCATTCTTAAGGCATATAACACCAACTCTCCAAAGCATTGAAAGAGTGACAAATGTGAGTGCATGAACATGAAACATGCACTGAAACCTCATAACAAATTATGCCAAATCATGAAAGTAGCCCAAGCAATGCATGCTAGTGGACTTGATACACAAAGCTAACAAGTTAGAATGCACTATAGCTATACAAAGCATGGCGTGCATGACCAAAACAACATAAATCAGAGCTAGAAAATGCTAAAGCATGAACAAAATCTTCTTAGAGTTAAGCCAAAATCATGCTAGAATGATGGTCTAAAGCATGATACACATTAGGCTAGTAAATGGAAATGCACTACAAGTGCATGGAGCATGCATGGGGCTATCAAACCAACCCAAAATAGAATCATGGCATGCTAAAACAACACCAAAAACAAGCTGAGATGGAGCCAAAACATGCTAGAAAGACATGCTACTTCATGAGGCATACAAAGCTAGTTTGCAAAATTTACACTACAAGTGTATAAAGCATGCAAGGGATGACCAAACCAACTTAAAACAGAGTTATGGAAGGTCCTAAAAGTCACAAAAAAGTGCTCAAACAAAGCCTCAAGAAGATAGAAATACAAGCTCTTTTGATGGGCCATCAACACAAGTAAACAAGAGAAGAGGAGGGGGGACAACCCCCACCCATTTGGGACCTCAAAACCACCTTTTCACCACAGAAATTCCTCTGGAATTCAGTAGTTTAAAGGGCAAAAAAATTTGGTTTGAAAGGTGGTGAAAGATGGCTCAAGAGGCTTTACAAGTCAAGGAGCAAAAGGGAGGAAAACCCCCCTAGCCAAACAAAGCACAAACCCACACTATTAGGACTGAAAAATAGAGGAAAAATAGAGGTTTTTGTAGTTCAACACCATCCCAAAAATAGTTTACAAAGGTGGTAAAACAAGCATGCAAAGCAAAGGTTTAAAGGGACAAGTGCTTACCCTTGAAGCACCTTGAAGGACAGCAGCAAAACCAGCCAAAATCTGAGCCAAAATTAGCCTTTTGGAGCTCAAAATGATCCTCAAAGAACCTCAGCCCAATGGTGGTTAAGTTTGGTTAAGGGTGCCTAGGCAAAGGAGAGGTATATCTTCAAGTATATCTCTTGCATGCACACAAGGTCAAGAGGGAGGGCCAACTAGAGAGAAAAACTAAGATTTAGCTCTAAAATTTCTAGAGAGAGAGAACTTTTTTAGAGAGAGAGACTCCCAAAATAGCTTCCATCTTCTTCTCTTGCAAAATGGGAGATATGGCTCATATATAGCAAAAAGCAAGAGTTGGTTCGAAATATCTAAGTTTGGAAATATTTGGAGCAATGCACAACAGCTGGAGGGAAAAGATCTTCAAAAAATCTGAGTTTGGGACCTGCAGACCACTTTCCTGGTCGGCCAGCCAGTTTTTCTGGTCGGCAGGCAAAATTCTGCTTTCCAGGTCCAATTTCAAATGGCCATAACTCCTTCATCTGAACTCCTTTTCAGGTCATTCTTGTGTCCAAATTGAAGCCCCGGAAGTAAGCTTTCCAATGGTGGTAGCCTTGCATCAAAATTCCAACTGTGAAAAAAAGTTATAGCTATTTTGGTGAAGCCTCTCAGTTTCGATCCTTCCCGGATTCATGCCGAACTTCTCCTCAACTAATTTTCTTCCCTCTCCTCTTCTTTTCTTCAACTCCAAACCCTAAGCAAGGTGTTTTGAAAGATTTTTCAAAGATTTCATCTCTCTTTCATTCATTTCCACTTTGCCCTCGCTCAGTTTACCGAAAAGCGCGACATTTAACAAAATGTGAGCGTCGAAACATCGTAGGAACTATTTTCAAAAACTATTTTGAAAGAGAGGGTTTCAAGGTCGAAAATCTTTTGATCAAAGATCATTTTAGTCCAAAAGGGGTATGAAGTTGGGATTTGACTCTCCTCTTGCCGAAGAAATCGACCCTTGCACTGCACAACTTTCACCACCAAGTAAACCATCAGTAGTGCCCAAGTCTTAAGAGCGGTAAAAAATGGGGTGTCTACAGCTGGGCATGTAAATAACCATGCGAAAGTCTTCTGAGATCAAAGTAGTAGCTTGGTGATTGGAATAATATCATGTGGGCTGCTTGGCTACAACAATGATATTCTATTGATATGTTCTTCTATTGTTGCTCAATTAAATCATCTCACATAAAAGCTTGTATCGAGAAGCACTCATAATAGAGGATATGACTGGTTGAGAATTCCATTGATTGAGCTACTAGTCTTGAATTTTGTTAGACCAATTAAACTGTCGGGTCATGATTGACAGAGGTAGCACTTTTTTGAAACTATCAATAATAGTTTATTCACATATTCATGTCATGGGTTTATTACATAAATCTATATATGTATGGCACCATCATACATGACAACATTGAAAAATCTTTGATTAGAAAACTCTAGCAAATGAAATTAATAATTATCAAAGGAGATCTTATCTCATTGATGTGTTCATTCATTCATCTATTTTGTTAACATTAGTCGATTCCCATAGAAGGCGCCAATTGTACGAACATAAAAAAATCCCGTACTTGTTAATGAAGAGATTCAAAGAAGAAGATGATCAGAACCCCCATGTGACCGTCATCTACAAGATAAAGCTCCCATAGCCATTGAATGGTCGGGGTCCTCCGACGCCCAAGTGAGTTGTCCAATACTATCAAAACATTTAATGGACAAATTAAATACAAAAACAGCATACCTTAACCCATGGGGTATCACCTATTTATAATATCTAATGATTTGCCTAGCAAGTAGTTTGAATGCTCCATAAATCCTATCCCAAACAATCCCTAGTTGTTTAGGACTTCTATGTTAATAAGATTCCATCTCTTGATGAGTTTTGCATAACATAAAACATTAATGTACTGTTTAACAACTGTCATAGACGTGATAACCCATAATTCCATCACGTGACAATGTCGGGATCCACATAATTCCTGTGGTTATTTTTATTCTCTCTCAACTATTTTTGTTAATTGGCTTGTGATTATGTATTCAGGGCCAAAGTATCTAATAGTTCCTCGCACCATTGCAACTAACTGATCTTGGTCTAGTGGAACCAACCTTGATGTTCCAAAGTCTGACACTTTTGCAATGTAATTATCGTCTAAGAGTATATTCATAGACTTACCATCTCTATGGATGATTGGAATCGATGTTGTAGAGTGGAAATATGACAATACTTCAGTAGTTTTTGCAGCTATTTGCAAATGCCATGATATATTAGATGCCTTGATTTCGTTATGTATATGCTCAAAGATAGTGCCGTGATGGGGGCCAAAGTTGCTAGTATACCGTCCACATACTGCAATAAAATGCCCATAAAATGCCACGAACAACCCTCTGATATGTGCCTAAAGGAATATAAAAAGGGGCTCTTGGAATCTGCCATAAACATTATCACAGAACTACTTAATGTAGTTAGGGTTTGATGGCTTTGCATGTCCTGCACTTTATTAGCAGTCAATTCCGAAAAGTTTGATGGGATTTTGACAGGTGCAGACAATATAATATAATCTGAAGATGAATCCGGTATCATCAAGAAAATCTCTAGGCTTTGTCGTTCACGAGAGGGTGTAGACCGCCCCGAACTCTGTTCGCGCGTTCCCCTTTCGGAGAGGGCGCGAATTGGGTCTGTGCTACTACAGTTCAGACTCCTGTCACGGTTCTGAATCTAATCTCATAAAGTGCAATGTAAGACTGATAAATCACCAAAGAGTCCAAATCCGACAATTGATTTTAAAAAATCAATTTTAAATAAAAAAACGTCAAAAATAAATTACTTTGTCAAATTATAGAGTCGTTGTAATGACTCAAAATTTTTTTTCCTCATATTTATAAGTAGTCTATTAGAAACCTCTCACCTGGTAAATAAATTATTTGTTTATTAAGGGAGTGGATTGGCCTCTCCCTGCCAATGAAAATAATGTATTATTAAAGACAAGTGATGGGAGCAAAATCATCCAATGAGACATTTTTTTGGATTACGGTGCAAGTAGGGCCACATGCTCATCATTCTTGGCATGTTTCCTAAACCCATCATTTGTTTCAACACCTTGCTCAAACCCACCACAATGCAGAGCATTCATGTTTCCAACTCATTTCCCACTATCTAGCCCCTGATAAGGGATATGCCTAATCCTTCATTGCGTTTTAATTGATTGCTGAATAAATTCTGTGCGAAAATAGTTTAGTTTTATATTTTTAAAAATAGTTTTTGATTATCAAAAAATTATGAAATTTTTATACGTTGTTCATATACGAGTTTATCACGTTGGGTAAAAATTTCAGAATTTATTGATGAGTATTTATTTTATGAAAATTCATAAATTGATCGGTGTTTGGTTTAGTGTGTAACAGAATTTGAAATTTAGTATTGGGTGTTTGGACCATGATTTGAGATTAATTTGTTGGGTCTATTTTGGTATATAATTAGACCATGTTTAACTTATGGGTGAGACCTATGATTTGGATTCAATTTAATTTGAATTTGTTTATGACTCATGTTTAACTGTTTAATTTTTTTTTTAATTATGTAAGATTGGTAATAACCACCTTGAAAGTTATTATTTATTATATAGGGTTATAATAAATATTTAATAGTTAATTTTAGTGTGTACCATATGGTGAAAAATTATATATTTTTATAGTAAATAAAATGGATATGTATTTCGTGATGAAGCAAAATATTATATTTTATGGTGTACAAAAATTTTATATTTTATGGTGAGAAAAATTATATTATTTTATAATTTATATTATAAAATTTTAAATTTATCATTACAAAAATTATATATATATATATGTATATATATTTCTTTTTGGAAATCAACCCTGGGAAGGGATCCACGTGGCTGCCCCTTTTCTTTTCCTTCCCATATTTTCCCTTCTTTTCCTTGCAATTGGCAGAGGGTTCACCTTCTCTCTTTCCAATCTCTTATCTGCGTGTCTCTCTCTCTCTCTCTCTCTCTCTCATTGTTGACATAAGCTTTAAACTTAGAGTGAGAATATTTAGAGTAAGATTTTATAAAAGTGTTGTAAATGAAAGTTAGAGAACTCATCGTAATCTTCGTAATAGTGTTCTCGAATTCATAATTGGGTGATGTTCACATTTTCGGATTGTTTTTCTTCATATTTAAGGTAAGGACTTTCTCATATGTTTACATTAAAGTTATGTTAAGGTTATTTTGAGAAAATATATCATTATAAGAGGTATTGCATATAGATATATTTTCAGATTTTTGTTTGGTAATTTTTGAAAGAAAAATTATGTTGAAATGTTAAGAATGTTGGTATTTTGAGATTGATTTTGAAAAAAATCATTTTGTGTTGATAATTTTGTAAAAAAAAATTCGAAAATACAATTTAATAGTTGTATAGATTGTATCTACATCATATTATGATTAGATGATTTATTTTGAGAAATTAATGTTGAAATATTTATTTCATCTTTGAGTTTTGGAATTTATTTTTGAGAAAAAAATAAATTGATATTGAGGAATATTGTGTAAATTGTTAAGTAGGGATTTTTCCTACACTTCTTTATGCACTTTTACTTGATTATATGGAGTTTAGAGTTGCATATAAATTAATTAGAATTTTTTTAAAAATTCATGATTTATTTGCTTAAAAGGGAAATTTTGAGAAAAATAAAGAGTTGATACCCAAATTGCGAAAGTGTAAACTTGGAATATATTTGTAAGGTTATGAAAGAGTAATGTTTTAAATTTGAACAAAAACGGACTTCAATTCGATTGTTTTTGAAATTTTTACCGGTTTGTGACCAAAAGAGCATTTTTAAAGAAAATAAAGGAATTGCATTTAATTTTGGGGACTTTTGATCAAAATAGGATGTCATAGTTGAATAATGCTTGGAGAATGAGTTTGGAAAGAAAATGATATTTTCTTGGGCATTAATGGTATTATTTTGCTTAATGTATTTGTTGGAATAGAACCGACATGGTTAGAAATGGACCTTGAGAGATTACCAGACGTGATTGTAATAAGAAAACTAGTGTAGTTGTTCATATTTGATGAGATGCGAAATAGATTGTATTTATCGAAATTTTTATGAAATTTAATTGTTTAAATATCCGGTTAGAAATATCTGTTTTGGGCTATCGGTGGAGGATAGCTATGATTATTGTAGAAATTACATGAGGGTTAGGCAATTTAATGCTAATCCATTGTTGGTGTCATTGAATATGACCATGTTATAAATACATTGTATATGCACGTTTGTTTGGGAGGAAAAAAGGGGATGTACTTCATATGTGATTATGTTTATAAATACATTGCATATTTATATTTGTTTGAGAGCAGAAACGGAATGTACTCCATATGTGATTATGTTTATAAATATATTGCCTATTTATATTTGTTTGAGAGCAGAAAGGGGATGTACTCCATATGTGATTATGTTTATAAATACATTGCATATGTATATTTGTTTGGGAGGAGAAAGGGGATGGACTCCATTTAAAGCAAGTTGGTCGGAGTGTCCTGGGTGAAAGACCCGGAATTTTATATATAAATGGGTGCCGATTCCTTCGGACGAAATATCCGTAAAATGACAGGTTTGAAGTGTTTATGTAAGTTCTGCATAATTGAAAAATCACTGAGTTGTAGTCTCATTTTGGTTGTTGAAAGATAATGAATTTAACTTATGAATTGAGTAGCATATATGAACTGAAAAAGAATTGAAGGTAAATGGAATAAGGTTGGTCTTAGTGGCCTATGGATATGCAAGTCTTGTAGAGGAAATTGTATTATTCCTTGGATGATGAATTGGAATAAAAGTATTTATGTTCATCTTGTGAAATTGACATATCATTTCATTTCATTACATTAGACTTTGAAGGTTGATTTAAAAACTTGCATTGAGAAAAGAATGTTGAGAAATAACTTTTCATGAAATGATTTTGGGGTAAATATGTTAGTAAGCCTTGATAGGTGGTGTAGATGATATTGAATAAGTTAGCCTCCGGGTCCGGGGTGAAAGACCGAAAAATCCGCGCTGATAGGTGTCCAGCCTTCCGGTTAATACCGGTAAAAATGACAATTTGGTAGTACTCGTATAGTCTACTTACAGACACCAGCCTAGGGATTACCAGAGACGTATTTACCGCCCTTGAAATAAATTGTTAAGTTTTGAACAATTGAAATTACATGACATCATTGAGCATGATGGTTTTCAAAGGATGAAAATGTGATTTATCTTTAAAAAGGACTTAGCATGGCATATGCATTCATCTCATAAGACTGAATAAAATGGATTTGATGAATTGTTTAATTATTTGATTCAATTGATAATGAGATAATTAAATGGATCAAAAAAGATGTCATGTTACTATTGAAGCATGTTTATTTATTTAAGTTAACTGGTTGTGGTTAATTAAATAAATTGGATTTAAGAAATTATGTGATAAAACCTTATGATTTTGAGGTGATATGATTTCACGAATATGTATGAGTATCTTTGTACTCACATATCTTTTAATGTTTTAATATGAGATTGCTCGGTGAGTTTTGCTCACCCCCTGCCTATACATGTGTACAGGGAATGCTTTTCGAATTTGAAGATCAAACAATGGGTTTTTTCATTTCTTAAGTGTAATGTAGTGATAAATTGTAGTACTTCATTTGTTGTTGGCTGAGTGCTATCTTTTTGTAAAGCGGAGTATTCTCTCTTTTATTGTAAGTCTCAGGGCATTTTTTTTATTTGTATGTAAATGTCATTGTTGTATAACGAGAGAGAATATGTATATTTAATTATTCATGTAACACCCTCAAAATAATACATATAAACCAATCATTCTTAACATCTGTAGACAATAGAGAAATAAAAACATATATTCATTTATCAGAGTATTCATTACAGAAGTATTACATGTTGACAACAAAAGTAAATACTCTACGGGTTTACAACTTTCCAAGCCAACACTTGGTTACAAAAAGAGAGTTCTAACTCTAAACACATTAAGCCCTTGGCTTGGATTTACATATAACACTAAAAATAACAAAACAACCAAAAGAGTCTTCAACTCCCAAAATCTTCCAAGTTAAAACTTTGGAGGCGGCATCTCACCTGTACCTGAAAATGATGTCCCATAAAGGGTGAGCCAAAGCCCAGTAGAGATATGCTAAACCAAATATGAGTAGAAACTAAAACATTAGCATGTGATAAATGTTTAACTCATATAAACAACCGTACACCTCTTTCATGACCAATCCATATTCATAATTGTATTTCAATCCTTTTCTGTTTCATTACCCAAAATCAATTCATAGATATGGTTCTCTGTTTATCCAGACAGTTTAAAATGAGACTACAACTCATATTAATAATACTTCAATCATGATCAATCAAAGTGAGACTACAACTCACATCATTAACACTTTAACACTTCAATTTCGAATGAGACTACAACTCATGTTATTAACATTTCCATACTTCAGTTCAAAATGAGACTACAACTCATAAAGACAACACTTCAATTATCAACATCATTCAGATATATAAAAGGTTTCGGAACTTTCACCCTAGACACTCCGGCCAACTTAGTTATCACTAGAGTCCATCCCTTATCTCCTCCCAAATAGATTTAGGAGTACATCCCCTATCTCATCCCAAACAAGATACATATGCAATGTATTTAAAAGCTTTATTATGTACAATGATCAATCCAGGTACATATTCAATGTGACAACTCAACCGTCATATTCAATGACATAACCCATTTGATTAGTTTCAGTTTTCCCTAATCAACATACAGTGTCTACAACAATCTAGACTATCCTCCACCGATAGCCCAAAACAATTATTTCTAAACAGATAATAAATTAATCAAACAGATAAATTATCAACAATTTCATAGGTGAGTGATTAACTAATCCAACAACACCATTCAATCTCATAACTTCTCAATTTCATGATTTTCAACTCAATTTCATATTTCCATATTTCCCAAATTAATTATACAAATTAATCAATCACATTAAATTAGGGCTTTTCCCCCATTTTCTCAAATATTGCACCCAAGGCCAAATTTCATCAATCATACACAATAATTTCATTTTAGGGACCACTCATACACTTGGAACCCCAAAAATAGAAAACCCCTCTTTTATAAATTTCAATTTCAAAACCCTAACTTCCAAAAATTCCCAAACAACTCCATCTATACAAAACACATAGCATTTATGTCAAAACTCATAGAGAGGAGTAGGTTATCCCTACCTCAAGTTTCGGAGCTCAAAAGAGAAGATGAACCAAGTAAGTGGTGAACTCCAAAGGTGGTGAACTCAACTTCTATTCGGATAGAAATGGAGGTCTTGAGAAGCTCTAACACTTTAATGAAGACACAAGGTTTGGGTCACACTAAATCAAGATCAAAATGTAGAGAGAGAGAGAGTATTCTAGAGAGAGAAGCTCTTAAATTAGGGTTTTGGAGTGCTTTAGAGAGAGAGAGGGTCGAAAAAAAAGATTCAAAAAGCTTATTCTCGGATTAAAATACACACAGCCCGCTCGAGCGTGGGACGCCCCGCTCGAGCGTCAGACACAGACTCCCGCTCGAGCGTGAAAAGCGCCGCTCGAGCATGGAATGCACACTTCCAGAAGTTCTGCAGACGAAGGTGCCCGCTCGACCGTCCCGTTTGAGCGTGAAAGTGGACGCTTGAGCGTTCGATGACCTGCAGGAAAAAAATACTGAAGGCTGAAGAATCCCGCTCGAGCGTCAGACTGCCCGCTCGAGGAGAGGAGCAAATGCAAAAGGGCCCGCTCGAGCATGAAAAGCCCCGCTCGAGCGTGGAGGCCAAAACCTGGGCATTAACTATTTGTTTCAAAACACAACCAACTTGTTTCAAACCTGCCCAACATATCCCAAAACTCAAATACAAAGAATCAAAGGATGAAAACGAGAATAAGACAACAACACACATCCACGGAACCGAGTCCGGAATACAATAAACAATGGAGGGAAAACCGGGATCGCTATAACCTCCCACCTTTAAAAAATTTCGTCCCCGAAATTACCAACATAAGTTTCAAAAATTTTGATTTTTCGATTCTCAACAAGATTATAATTCAACATTCATTATCTTGATCCATTACTAGTCATTCCATCTCTTTTCAAGAGGCAACTTACAATATAACTTTCAATATGCATTATCAACATGTATTCCCTTGAATTTCAACAAATTCTAATGTACATGCTTCACAATCCCATAACATATTCAATGTTAATGATATACTTGCATTTGTATAACACATTCAACATATACAATGTTAAATTAAACTTCCATTTTCAAGGCATATTCAACAATACTCCATAAATCAAAACATATACAATGTTTTTAGATTTCATCAAGAAATAAAATTTCCAATACATGGGTAAACATTAACAAACAAGTCCGAGTATTTCCCACGAACCTCTAACTCACGTTCCCAAGTGGCTTCCTCCACTCCGTGATGTTTCCACAAGACCTTCACCAAGGGTATCTTCTTGCCTCGCAAGACTTGGTCCCGCCTATCCAAGACCCTCACCGGTTTCTCCTCATACGAGGCATCCTCATCAACCTCTAAGTCGGTCTAATCCAATACATGTGACGGATCCAGCTCGTACTTCCGAAGCATACTAACATGAAACACGTCATGCACCCCGGATAGCTGCGGCGGTAAAGCTAAACGGCATGCAACCTCCCTAATCCGCTCAAGGATCTCAAAAGGGCCAATAAACCGAGGGGACAACTTCCCCCTCTTCCCAAAGCTCATCAAACCCCGCCTAGGTGATATTTTCAGAAAGATGTGGGCACCCACCCCAAATGCCAAAGGCCTCCTCCTACGGTCGGCATAACTCTTTTGGCGACTCTGGGCTGTAACTAACCTCTTACGGATAAGTTCAATTTTCTCCGTCGTTTCTCGCACCAACTCCGGGCCCAACAAAGGTGCATCACTCACCTCGGACCAATACATTGGAGACTTACACGGTCGGCCATATAAGGCCTCAAACGGTGCCATACCAATACTCGATTGAAAACTGTTGTTATAGACAAACTCCACTAAGGGCAAGTGCCTCTCCCACGACCCACTAAAGTCAAGGACACAGCCTCGAAGCATATCCTCGAGTATCTGAATAGTATGCTCGGACTGTCCGTCAGTCTGAGAATGATAAGCCGTGCTAAAGGTCAACTTAGTGTCCAAGGCACTCTGCAAACTCTGCCACAACCTAGTAGTAAAGCGCGGATCTCTATCTGAGACGATCGACACTGGGACTCCCTGCAACCTCACTATGTTCCGAATCTACAAGTCGGCAAGATGATTTACCGAATCTCTCACACGCATAGGAATAAAGTGCGCCGATTTAGTCAACCGATCCACTACCACCCAAATGGCATCACTACCCCGTTGAGTCCTCGGAAGACCTACAACGAAGTCCATCGTGACATGCTCCCATTTCCACTCGGCAATAGGCAAGGGTTGTAACAAACCCGCTGGCCTATGATGCTCGGCCTTCACTTGCTGACAAGTAAGACACCTAGATACAAAAACTGCCACATCTTTCTTCATCCCTCTCCACCAAAACTAGCGACTCAGATCATGATACATCTTAGTGCCTCCCGGATGCACCGCAAGGCGTGAATGGTGAAACTCTCGGAGTACTTCCTCTCAGCAAGACTCCTGCACAAACAAACGGTCTCCGTACCTCACATTCAGGTCGGGATACACAGTCAAACCCTTTTCCACCTTCCCACTGGAAATCTTCTCCCGGAGGGATTCTACCTTAAAGTCACCCCTCTGTGCCTTTAACACTCGATTCGCAAGCGTAGGTTGTGCAACCACAGAAAACAAGGCTGTAGACTCAACATACTCGCGCAGAAGCAAATCAAACTCACCAAGTGCACCCAGCATTTCCCACTTCCGGATGGCTATACAAGCTACATCACTAATGGATTTCCTACTTAGGGTATCAGCCACAACATTGGCCTTCCCCGGGTGATAATACAACTCAAAATCGTAATCCTCACTGAACTCCATCCACCTCCTCTGCCTTAAGTTCAAGTTTTTCTATGTAAATAGATATTTCAGACTCTTATGATTCGAGAACACCTCGAATCTCTCACCATACCGGTAGTGCCTCCAAATCTTCAAGCCAAAAATTATGGCTGCTAACTCTAGGTCATGTGTAGGGTAATTCCTCTCGTGTGTTTTCAACTGACGTGAGCCATAGGCTACTACTTTTCCCTCCTGCATCAATACACACCCCAAACCCTCTCGTGAGGCATCACAATACACTGCATAACCCAAACCCCTCTCCGAAATAATCAAAACTGGAGCGGTGGTAAGTCTAACTTTAAGCTTTTGGAACGACTTTTCACAAGTCTCACTCCATACAAATTTGACCCCTTTCCGCGTCAATCTAGTCAATGGCGAAGCTAGCCTGGAGAAATCTTTTACAAACCGACGGTAATAACCGGCCAATCTTAGAAAACTGCGGATCTCAAAAACACTCTTAGGCTGTGCCCAATCTTGCATTGCCTCTATCTTGGATGAATCTACAGTCACCCCTTCCCCGGATACCACGTGGCCTAAGAACTTAATCTCTCTTAGCTAGAACTCACACTTCCCAAACTTAGCATACAGCTTATGGGCTCTAAGTAACTCAAGCACCACTCTCAAGTGTTCTTTGTGCTCCTCTTCAGAAGGTGAATAAATCAGAATGTCGTCCACGAAAACGACCACAAAGAGATCTAAGAATTCCTGGAAGATCCGGTTCATCAAGTCCATAAACACAGCCGGTGCATTGGTGAGCCCAAAAGGCATCACCAAAAACTCATAATGGCCATACCGCATACGGAATGCCGTCTTCAGGATATCCTCCTCCCTGACCCTCAACTGATGGTAACCCGATCTCAAGTCTATCTTAGAGAAACAACGTGACTGTAGACGCGCCCGCGTGGGCCTCAACGCTACAGTTCGGACTCGATTTGTGTCGGTTCTTAATCTGATCTCACAATGTGCAATGTGAGATTGATAAATCACCAAAGAGTCCAAATCCGGCAAATCGTTTTTGGAAAACAGATTTTTGTAAAGAAGTGCCAAACATGGACTGCTTTGCCAGATACAGAGTCTCCACCTAAATATTTTTTATGGGGGGAATTTAGGAAACCCTGACTCGTTTGCCTAAGGCCACGTGTCCGTCATCACCAAAGTTGCCTCGGCTCGGGAACTTGGGTAAGATTGGGGAAGGTCAGCTATGAGCACCCCCTCTCGCCCGATCCGAAGATCGGCCTCTACTAACCATGATATCTTGTTTTAAAAACGTTTATGCGTTCTTATTCCGATTAATTAGCTAATCTTACTATGTGATGCGCGCAACACAAAAGTATAGACTAGATCGCCTAATTTGGAACAAAACATTGCACATCCATTCGTTTGGAAAATGGTTTAGAATTTGCTACTCTCGAGTAGGCTAAAACACGGATTTCAACGAGTTGTTCCAACTTAAACAATCCAACCTTCACCCACAGGCATTCAGGCAGTAATATCACGTAAGCATATAGCCGCATGGTAAGCATGCTGTCATGTTAACATTCACACTCATGCGAGATGCTAAAGCATAAATACTTACATTGTACTCCGTGCCAAAACAATGAACTAGTCAGTAATCATGCATGATCCTAGTTCATGTTAAAAATGGCTAATGCATCACATACAAAATGTCATTAGAATAGGCTCGGCTAATCTAAGGATGACATGTGAAATGCAACAATTTGATGCACGTATTCAAGTGTGGAATTCGAAATACTATGCAGTTAGCATGATGCGCCGAGCCCGGTGCATGCAAGACTAATGAATGATGCACGCATGCATAGCGTAAGGTATGCTAAATTAAACGTGCCCTAATACTAACCATCAAAGCAGGTAAGTAAAAGGGAGAAAGAAGTGGGGGTTGGAAGACATGCACACACGCACCCATACTTATTACAAATTCACCCTCGCTCGGAGGGACCAAAAGAATAATATAATTTAATTAACCTACAAGCTAATTAAATATTACAGACAATTAACTAGTTAAGCAAATTAACTAAGCTAATTAAGCAGTAAAAATCAGCCTCGGGAAGAGGGTCCAATGCATGCATACTCGGTTTTGCTCGGAAATCCGCCACCATGCACAAGTTGCCTCTGTTTTCCCTGCTCTGTTCCTCTGAAAATGGCACAATTCCCAAGGAACACTCTATGGATATTGTGGAACACCACCGGCTAAGGGGAATGGTCACCGGCCATGGTAGGGTGGTCATCGACCATCTATGGAGCTATCGGCCATCCATAAATGGTCGATCGACACTTGGTGTAGTCGACCGGCCAAAGCTTCCTGCAGAACCTGTTTTGATAGCAGCATCGGGCAAAATAAGGCATGGCAATGCATTTCAAGCAGTGTTTGCACCAACCACACTCCTTATCATATTCATGACTCAAAGGGGCATGATACTCGATTCCCGGACCACCAATCGCGCATTTCAATGCGTGATGGCCCAAGAACCAAGTATGCATTTTCAATGTGGGATGAAATGCACACAAACAAACAATGAGCTCAACCTCTATCATACTCAATTCAAGAGGCAAAGCATGCATGACAATGCCATGCAACCTAGGCATTTGAGCTAGTATGCAACATGACAATGCAAACAAGCACACAAGGCATGAAGCATCAATGCTAACAAACAAACATACAAGATGTAATACGGATGTTGAAGCACACAAACAAGCATGTGATGGGCCAAGTATGCAACAACATACAAGGCTAATGGACATGCAAGACATGATGCAAGCAAAGCATGCAAGCAAAGTCCGAGGTCTAAGGCTCACCAAAGAGGTATTGAACTACCCTTAACAAAACTAAACATGGCATGAATTGAATGACCAAAATCAGAGTTTTAGCATGCTAAAACAAAGCCAAAAACACAACGACATGGCATCCTAGAGGCCTACACATGATGGCATACGCAATGGCACATTCATGGAGCATTAAACATGAACTCTTTAAGGCTTTAAAGGAACACCAAAATGCAAGCATACAAGCATGCTAAATGGACTGAAATGGCATGACAAGTGGTTCCAAACCACTGAAACAAAGCAAGGATGGCATGCTAGAGGGGTCAATGCTTAGGGCATACAAGAGAGGTTACATGGTAGCTATACAAAGCAAAGTATGGATGACCCAAATGACCAAAAAAAGACCTTTAGCATGCTAACACACGCATAAAAGCTTCATAAAGCTAGGCCCAAATCATGCTAGAACAAGGCTCAAAGCACAAAGCATGTTAAGGCTAAAACATGGCATTACAAGACATGTATGCAAGGCAAGCATGGTGTGTCTAAACCAAGTAAAAACAGAGGTAAAACATGGCAAAATACTACCAAATACCTACTGAAACATGGCCAACATGGTCTCAAAAATGGTGCTCACACATGAGGCTTAAATGACACATATTGAAGACAACAAGGAGAGGGGGTGGCCCTCTCCTTCTTGGGACCTTAAACCACCATCCTCACCACTGAAATCCTTCAAGATTTCAGTGGTGAGGAGGCCCAAACAAGGTGGTCCCGGAGCTCACCAAAGATGCACAAAATGGGGGCCAAACAAGGCCTAAGAGGGGTCAAACAACCCCAAACAACAAAACACCCTTAAACAACTATTTTAAGCAATGAAAAACAAGACTTTTATTAGTTATATGCAAAGTCTAAAAACAGTTGCAAGATAGTCAAAAAAGCTATGCAAAAATGGGGAATGAAGGGCAAGAACACTCACCCTTGAAGAACACTTCCAAGATCACAAGACCAGACCTCTTCTTGGATCAAAACCAGCTCAAAAAGTCCAAGATCAACCCTCTAATGCCTCAGCAACTAAGGGAAGGTGTAATGGTAGGTGTTTGTGTGCAATAGTAAGGACAAACACACACTTAACTCACAAGGGAGGGAGGTATAGAGATAGAATAGACACACACTTCTAACCCTAAAAACCAGACCTCTGGAGCTTTTTTCTAACCTTAGAGGAGGGAGGAGAGGCCTTCTCTTTATAGAAGATCACTCTTGCAAAGCTTACAAAACAAGCTTGGCAAGAGTGAAATCCCTCTATACACGTGTATAGAGGGGGGCAAAGGTGCATGCCAGCTAGCACAGCTGGCATAAAAATATCTGCAAAAGCAGATGCACAGTGATCGGCTAGCCAAAAATGCTATTTTGACAAAATAAATGGCCGATCGACCACAAAGAGTGCCGGCCGGCCATAACCAATGGCCAGTGGCAACAAAACATGGCCGGTGGCCTCAAGCTATGGCCGGTGAGGTGTGGGGATGGCCAACAAGCCATTCCCTGCCCCTCAAAAGCAAAACAAAAGTGTTTGGTGCAAAACCAAACACAAAACAGTCGAGTCGAGAGATCCTGAGGCAAGGCGCGTGGCCGAGACCTCTGGGAACTCAAGACGAACACAAACATGGATGATCACCGAGTGTTCAAGTGGTGACGTCCAAGTCTTGAGGACGGTCAAAAATGGGGTGTCTATAGGAACCCTTTCAACTGATCAAACAAAACATCTATATGAGGCATAGGGTACTTGTTCTTAATCGTAGCCCGATTCAACTTCCGATAATCAATACAAAGTCTCAAAGCCCTATCTTTCTTTTTAGCAAAAAGGGCCGGTGCTCCCCATGGTGAAGTATTAGGGCGAATAAAGCCCTTATCTAGCAACTCTTGGAGTTGAATCTTTAACTCACTCAACTCGGCTGGGGCAAAACGATACGGTGCCATAGAAATCGGTGCCGTGCGAGGCACTAAGTCAATAGAGAACTCGATCTCTCGGTGGGGTGGCAAACTAACAAGATCCTCAGGAAAAATGTCTGAGTACTCACAAACCACTCTGGTTAACTCAATCCGGGTCTCATCACACTCACTACTCATAAAGCTAGCGAGAAGACAACTAAGCTCACTCTGCCCTCGCAGATCATACATTGGTGGCAAAACCCTACCAACCCGATCTCTCAAGAAATGAAAACAATCCCCGCTCAAGGTACATACAGTAACCTTCTAGCGGTAGCAATCAATAACAGCCCGGTATGACGATAACCAGTCCATACCCAAAATCACATCAAAACCCGACATATCCATCAGTACAAAAGAAAATGGAAGCCGGCGATCGGCGACTTCTATATCACAGCCCCGACACCCCTGTTTCAAAACCAACTCACCCCCAATGGGTGATACAACACAAATAGGAGAAGCTAACTGCGCCAACTCTAACCCCAAAACAGATGCAAATGCAGCAAATATAAAGGAATGAGATGCACCCGTATCAATCAACGCATTAGCAATCGAGTTGTAAAACAGAAAGGTACCTCTCACAACAGATGGAGCCGGTACAAGCTCTGGCGCTGTAATAGCATACACGTGCCCTGAAGGTCTTTGATCTACCTGCTCACCTTTTGTCAGGAGCTAGGGTTTCACTACGCACACAGCGGTTTAAACACAACCTACAATTGGGTAAGTAACCTGTCCTTGTTTAGAATAGTCACAATGGATTCCAACATGCACTAGGTCGAATGGTCAAAAAGGGTGCCTCGGTAACAACTGAGGTTTGTGTTCCCATCGTGGCAGAGCCCGTAACCGGTCAACCTTATGGCATACAGCCTCAGGTAGATCGTTCAGGAATAGCAGACGGCGAACACGGTGACTTAGGTGCACCAATGCAAATGCAATGCAAAGAGACACATGAGTGTAGTCAAAACAAGATATCATGAGTTCGAGTCAAGTTCTTTAAGTTCCCAGCAGAGTCGCCAGAAACTGTAGACGCGCTCCCGGGAACTCCCCGACATCTGCGCGTGCTTGCGAGGGCGGCGGGGATCTCGTTTTGTTTTGAGCTACTACAATTCGGACTTAATGTCACAGTTCTGAATCTGATCTCACAATGTGCGATGTAAGATCGATAAATCACCAAAGAGTCCAAATCCGGCAAATCGTTTTGGAAAACTGGTTTTTAATAAAGAAGTGCCAAACATGGACTACTTTGCCAGATATAGAGTCGCCATCTAAATATTTTATTTTGGGGGAATTTAGGAAACCTTGACTCGTGCCTAAGGCCACGTGTCCGTCATCACCAAAGTTGCCTCGGCTCGGGAACTTGGGTACGAGAGGGGAAGGTCATACAATGAGCACCCTCGCTCGCCCGATCAAAGATCGGCCTGTTCTAAGCATGATATTTTGTTTTTGAAAACACATGTGCTCTTATTCCGGTTAATTAGCTAATCTTACTACGTGATGTGCACATCATACAAGTATAGACTAGATCGCCTAATTTGGAACAAAACATTGCATGTTCGTTTGTGAAAATAGTTTGAAGTTTGCTACTCGCAAGTAGGCTAAAACGCAGATTTTGATGAATTGTTCAAATTCAAGTAATCCAACTTTCACCCACAGGCATTCAGGCAGTTATATCACATAAGCAGTTAGCCTCATGGCAAACATGCTGTCATGGCAACATTAACACACATGCAGTATGCTAAAGCGTAAACACTCACAGTGTAGTCCCAGCCAAAACAGAGAACTAGTTAGAAATCATGCATGATCCTAGTTCATGTCAAGATGACTAATGCAACACATGCGAGAATGCAACTTAAAAAAATAGGCTCGGCTATTTTAAGATGTCATGTGAAAATGTAACTTGATAACATGCTGTTGAACACGTATTCAAGTAAATATATTGAAAACACAATGCGGTTAGTATAATGCGCCGAGCCCGGTACATGCAATACAGATGGATGATGCACGCATGCAAAGCATAAGGTATGCTAAATGAAATATGCCCTAAAACTAACCATCGTAAGCGGTTAAGTAAAAGGGAGAAAGAAATGGGGATTGGAAGACATGCATCACACGCACGCACGCTTATTACAACAATGTGCCCTCTCGAGGGAGGGACCAAATAAGAAGCTAACTAGCTAATTTAAGCTAATTAAACTAATTATTACAACACAATTAATTAACTAATCCTAGTTAACTAATTATTACAAACAAATTTGAATAGCTAAACGCATTTAACTATTAAAGTACAAACCAAAGCATAAGCTAGCTATCTAAGCATGGCAGCTAAGGAAAGCAATAAAACAGTGGCAAAGTCCTCAGAGGGAGAAGGCTGGATGCATGTTCGATCGCCTCGTTCGGAAATCCAATGCGATGCCCTGATTTGCCTCTATTTTCATTTGTTTCCAGAACACTGCACAAAGCTCCAGAAAGCTGAAACTCCACCTTGGTAGACCTGTGGGAGGGTGGCCGACCACTTTTGGTCTCTCCAGCCACCTGCTGTCCACTTTTCTTGTAGAAAGCTAGAAAAAGTGGTCGGCCAGCTAGTTTTTCTGGCTGGCTGACCAATTGTTGCTGCTGAACTGCAATTTGCTGCAACAGAGAGCAAGAAAGGGCATGGCAATGTATTTGCAAGATATGTGTGCACAACCACCTTCCCTATCATGTCATGAACTCAAGGCAGCGTGGTTCTCGACCCTCGGGCCACCAATCGCGCATTTCAATGCGTGATGGCCGAGAGGTGAAATTGCATAATTCAATGTAAAAATGAATGTACAAGTAAACACATAAGGCCTAGAACTCTATCATGTAGGATCAAGAGCGTCAGCGACCGGGAATTTGAGGCACGTTTCATCACTCTAAGTATGAAACGTCCTTCATTTCCCGTGTTTGGACTAACACCTATTCCAAACACAAATGCAACACATAACATGGCATGCAAAATGCTATGTAACTTAAGCATGCAAACATCTAATGCAAATGGCATGCAAACATGCGAGGGACAATCATGCAAACATGCAATGCGATGTAACTTAGCATACACAATGCAAATGAACTACATGGCAAACACAATGCAATGATCAACTAGCATATGCAATGCAAATGGCAACTAGCATACACAATGCAATGACTAACATGGCATACACAATGCACAATGGACTTAAACCAAAAAGGATAGGCCTCAGCCATGCCCAAATTGGTGCCCATAATGATGAAACAAAGGCGCAAAAAGGGAAGGTAAGCATGCACAATGCCATGGCCAACCATCTAGGCCTAAGAGCACGACCCTCAAGGGTGCTCAAGGAGTGATAAATACGGAAGTGTAACAACACTAAATGCACTGAAATTAAGTAAGAAATGATGCCAAATCATTCAAACAAAGCAAGTATAGCATGCGAAGAGTCCTTAAGGCATGAAGCTAGTAAAGAGGACTACAAAGGAGGCATGCAATACGTGGCAAATAAGCATGAACTAAGCATGGACAGAGCTGAAATAGGTCACAACCATGACCAAAACATGCTAAGATGGAGGCTCAAATACCTAGGCAAGATGGCATACATGCTAGGCTATAAGTAAGGCAACAATGCACAACACTTAAAGGAATTCAAAGCATGAAAGAAGTGGGAACATAGCAATGCTATAAGCTCTGAAATGAAGTATTAAATGATGCCAAATCATCTAAGTAGCTCAAAGATAACATGCACGAGTCAACAAAATACAAAGCTAGCAAGACCAATTGCATTACAGCTATACAAAGCATGAAGCATGTGACCAAGGCAACCTAAAACAGTCCTAGAATATGTTAAAATAAGTCTAAAACATGCATGGAAGGAAGCCAAAATAAGCTAGCATGGAGGGCACAAGGCATGATGCATACAAGGCAAATAAGGTGGATTACACTACACCTATTAAGACCAAGCATGGGATGACTTAACCAATAAAAATCAGAGTTATATCGTGGCAAGATAACCCCAAAAACACATTGAAATGATGGCTCGCAAGCTAAGGCATGAAGGCATACGCAATGATTCATGTTAAGGCATAAAGGGGCCAACCCTCAAACGCATTGAATGAGTGATAAATGCAAGTGCATGAACATGAAACATGGACTGAAATCACATATAAAATGATGCCAAATCATTCAAATAGTCCAAGTAAAGCATACTAGTGGACTTGATGCACAAAGCTAACACGCTAGATTGAACTAGAGCTATACAAAGAAAGGCATGCATGACCAAAACAACCAAAATCAGAGCTAAAGCATGTTAAAACATGGACAAAAGCTTCTTGAAGTTAAGCCAAAAGCATGCTAGAATGACATGTCAAAGCATGAGACACATTAGGCTAATTCATGGAATTGCACTACAAGTGCATGAGGCATGCAAGGGCCAACCAAATCAAACCAAAACAGAGTCATGACATGGCAAAACATCACCAAAAACATGCTGAAATGGAAACAAAACAACCTAGAATAACATGCTACTTCATGAAGCATACAAGACTAGTTTGTGTGATTTACACTACAAGTGTATTAGGCATGCAAAGGATGACCAAACCAAGCAAAAACAGTGGTAAGCCTCAGCAAAATAACAACAAATACATGCTAAGAACAAGCCAACACAAGCGTAAAACACATGCTCAAACATGAGGCATATATGGCAAGTAAACACAATACAAGGAGAGGGGATGACCCTCTCTTATTTAAGACTCCAAAACCACCTTTCCACCACTGAAAATCCTCTGGATTTCAGTGGTAGAAAGGTCATGCAAAGGCTACAACAAGGGCCTAAAGGAATGGCTCAAAACAAGGCCTAACAAGGCCTAAGAGGGGGTAGATCATCCCCAACGAAAAAGTGACCTTAAACAAACTTTTTAAGCACACAAAAATAGAACTTTTTCCAGTTAAGATTTAAGCTTAAAACAGTATGCAAGTAGGCTCAAAAGCTTAAGCAAGAATGGAAGTTTTAAGGGTTAGAAACTCACCCTTGAAGACCTTCTTTATAACTGCAGCTTCAGCAGGTTTTTCAAGCTCAAACCAACCCAAGAACACCAAAACCAGCTCCTAACCACCTCAGTAGCAAAAGGGTGGTGTTTGAATGTGTGTTTGTGTGTTAAAGTAAGACAAAATTACACTTTAAGGCACAAAAATGAAGAACCAAGGCAAGATAGATACAAAGCTATATGTATAACTCAAACCCTAATTTTTTTGACCTTAGAGGAGGGAGGAGGAGTCTCCCTCTTATAGAGAACAAAAGGCAAAGCTTCTCCAAGAAGCTAAGGCTCAAACCAATCCCTCCATACACGTGTATGGAGGATGGCCCTGGTGCCCTCCAGTTGTGCCAGCTGGAGGAAAATATCTCCAAAAAGGTGACAAAAAGCAGCCGACCACTTAAAGTGGTCGGCCAGCTACTTAAAGTGGTCAGCCGATCAGTTTAAGTGGTCTTCCAGAACAACAACTGGTCAGCCATGGTGGGAAAGAGTCCAGAGGATGAAAACAAGCAAATGGTGTGGTGGCCAACCACTTTTGATGGTCCAAAGATCAGGGAGACCAGTTGTCAGACCAGAAAACTGGCTGGCAGGAGGAAAAGTGGTCTCCAAGGGGAAATACTGGTCTCCCACCCTTGTACCACCTTCCAAAGAGGGAAAAAAAGGTTTGTACCAAAAACAAACCAAAACGGACGCAAGACGAAAGCTCGGGAGGCAAAGCGCGCAGCCAGGGGCCTCGAAAACTAGCTGTCGAGCACCAAAAGTGGTTTACGACCACAAAAGTGGTCTCCCAAACCACATTGGCCCTCTAGGCCAAGGAAACAAGGTGTGGTTTAAAAATCACGCCAAACGGAGAATGTTAAGCGGTCCCGAGACAAGGCGCGCGGCCGAAGGCTCCAAAAACCGGAAACTAGTCTCCAAATAGGAAAAGTGGCCTATGACCACAAAAGAGTGGTCTACAAGACCTCTCCCTCCCTCAGGCAAGGAAAACAAGGCTTGGTCCGCAAACCGAGCCGAAGCACAAAGAGTTCAGAGGCCCGGAGGCAAGGCTCTCAGCCAAAACTCTGAAATCTCGAAACGAGCACAACATGCACTATCACTGAGCGCTCAATCGATGACGTCTGAGTCTTAAGGTCGGTCAAAAATGGGGTGTCTACAACAACCCTCAAAATCTATGAAGAAGTGAAGTATATGAGAGTGTGACTACACTATATGCACTGAAATTACATGCCAAATGGTGCCATACCATGCAAACATCACATGCACAAAATGTTAAAGGCCCCAAAACTCAAAGCTAGTCAAGGCGCTTTACACTACAACCATACTAAGCAATGCTCAAATGACCTTAACCACTCAAAACAGACCTAAGGCAAGTTGAAATAGTAGCAAAGACATGCTAGACCTGCAGCATAGATGGCTAGAAAAATATGCTCATTTGATGGCTCACAAACAAGGCATAAGGGCACAACTCTTAAACACAATGAAAGAGTGACAAACATGAGAGTATGATAGAAGTTTATGCTCTAAAATCATATACCAAATGATGCCATATCACACAAACATCACAAATAAGGCATGCTAAGGGGGGCTTAAAACTCAAGACTAGTGAAGCCATTTACACCATAGCTATACAAAGCAAGCCCCCAAAGGCCAAGACCACCCAAAATAGTCCTAGAGCATGAAAAAACAATGCCAAAACATTCATGGAGTATAGCTAACACATGCTAGGATGAAAGGCCAAAACACCAGGTACACTAGGCTAATGGGCATGATTGCACTACAAGTGCCAGAACCAAGCAAGAGGTGACCCCACCAACAAAAATCAGAGTTAAAGCATGTCAAAATAACACCAAAAACATGCTGGAGTGAAGCCAATATATGCTAGAATAATAGGCTAAATCATGAAGCATGTTAGGCTAGCAAGTAGGATTACACTACAAGTACATGAAACATGCAACCAATGATCAAACAAGCCAAAAACAGAGTTATGGCAGGTCTGAAAAGTCACAAAAATATGCTTGGACAAAGCCACAAAGAAGTAGAAACACATACTCATTTGATAGGCAAACAACACATGCAAACAAGATAGAAAGGGGGGGGGGACCACCCCCACCTATTTTGGTTCCCAAAACCATTTTCCACCACTGAAATTCCTCTGGAATTCAGTGGTTAAAAGGCCAAAACAAGGTGATCTCAACGGCTTTAAAAAGCTAGCACAAAGCAAAGCAAAATAAGCCACAAAAGGGGGTAGACCACCCCCAACTCAAACAAGGCCTTAAACAACCATTTTTAACACTTAAAAATAGAAGTTTTTACAATTGAAAGCTAAGACGAAAGAAGCATGCAAGGATGGCGAAACAAACAATTAAAATAAAGCTTTAAAAGAGGATATAGGTCTCACCCTTGAAGCACAACAATAACAGGAAGTTCTTCAGCCCAAAACCAACTTTTGAGCCCCAAATACGACCTCCAAGAACCTCAGCTCAAAAGTGAAGGTGTTTGAGTAGGTGTTTGTGTGCAGAAGTGTGAAGAAACAACACTTTAAGACTCAAAATAGCACAATATAGAGAGAGAGTGAGAATTCTAGAGAGAGAGAGTGAGATTTTTTTGCTCTAAAAAATCTGAACCCTTAAGAAGGGGGAGGCACCTCCCCTTATATAGGCAAAGCAAGGAGAAGCTTCAGTGAGCCACAACTGGCTCAAAATATCTGCTGAAACATGGTGGCTGGCCGGCCATCAGTGGTGGCCGGTAGTGCCCCATTGATGGCCGGCAGGCCTCATCAATGGCCGGCAAGCACAAATTGATGGCTGGCAGGCCACCTAGAATACCACAAAGAAAAGACCAACACATGGTCCAAAAATGAGACAGAATGGAAATAGGGTTTGGAAGGATCAAACCTGGAGCATTCCGTCGCGAAAGTCGAACACTCGACGAGCAATCAACCTTGTTGCTGGATGTACCTGCAAGCACATCCAAGTCTTGAGGATGGTCAAAAATGGGGTGTCTACACTGTCTTAACACAACAACCACCCTTCGAATTTACTAGTGAATCCGATACATCCACTAATGAAATTAGTCAATTAGCACAACAATTTCAAAACACTCATCTTAATCGAATTGTACATCTAAAAGTTAATCCTACTACTCTGACAAAAAATTGGTGTAATAAACCAACTCCACCTGATCTTCAATTTGAAGAAGCTAATATTAGCAATCAATTTTCTATTTTCGCCAAAAAATTATATGAATGGAATATAGATGGTCTTAGTGAAAATCAAATTCTTCAAAAGTTAAATCACAGTCTATGGTATCTAATAGTTATCTTAGTAATTATCATGACTACACTCAACCTGAAATCGTCTCTTTACTTACCTCTGGTTTTACTGGTATGCTTAAATCTTGGTAGGATAAATATCTCACTCAGGATATGCATGAAGATATTCAAAATGCAGTCCAAGTTGATGAAAATGACTTCCCTATATTTGATGAAGACATAGGAACAAGTAAACCAGATGGCATTAATACTTTAATATTTACCATAATCAAACATTTTATTGGAACACCTACTAATATTCATTCTCGCATCCATGATCAACTTAGTAATTTAACTTGCCATACATTAAGTGATTTTCGTTGGAATAAAAATGTTTTTACTTCTAGAGTTATGCTTAGAGATGATTGCACTAAATCGTTTTGGAAAAAAAAATTTATTAATGGATTACCTAGTCTTTTTGCCCATAAAATTAGAGATGTCCTTAGTCAACCTACTGGTATTATTGAATACAACAACCTAACTTATGGTGTTATAATTAGTACAATTCAGAAAGAAGGATTAAAAACGTGTATTGACATGAAACTTAGTCAAAAAGCAGCTCGAGATAAATATAAAGCTAAATATGAATTAGGTAACTTCTGTGAACAATATGGTCTACCCCCCATAGCCCCATCACAGAAAAAATATGAGAAAAGTAAAACTTTCCCCAAACCATATAAGAAATATCGTAAAAAACATTCATCCTCTAAATCACCTGATCAATATTATGCTAAACCTAACAAGCAATATCACAAGAAAACTAAAAACTTTAAGAAGTCAAAATCTACCTAAGATGTTACTTGTTATAATTGTGGTAAAAGGGGTCATTATTCTAACAAATGTAAAGCTAAAGCCAACCTAAAGGACAAACTTAACCAATTACACATTACTGAAGAAAATCAACGTCAAATATTTGAAATATTCAACTTAACTAATACTCCGAATCACTCTCCTCATCCATTTTGTACCTTATCAAGTGATCCTAATCTATCTAGTAGTACTTCTAACTATTATTCTCCCACTGATAATACTGATGATGATCCAATTGAACTAGGATGTAATGATACATGCTGTAAACAAGTCACTGTACTTAGTAAATCCCAGCAATAAGAAGATTCATTAAATGAATTAATTAGTAAATTAGACAATCCTGGCTTGAAAAGAAAATATACCAATAAATTAAAATCTTTACTAATGAATAAAGATAAAAAAAAAAACCTCATCAAGATAAACCAATTATCAGTTTAACTTCTACTTTAGAAAGATGCAAAAAAGCTCACCATAAAGAAGTAACCTTACAAAATTTACAGAAAGAAATTAACCAAATTAAATTAACTATTAAAGAATTAAAAACTAAAGACAAATCGTTAGAAGAAGAAATTGCAATATTAAAAATCAATAAGTCTTAATGATTTTCAAAACAATAATGATACTTCCTCTGATGAAATTAGTTCTTCTAGTCACGATCCCAACCGTGTCATCTTTGATAATCGATCAACTAAATCTCATCATGACAGTGATAATCACGATGACGGTAATTGTTTAAATATTATTAATAGAATTAATATTCAAAAATGGAATTCGAAAGTCAAGTTAGTTATTAATGATTTTGAAATAGAAGTCATAGCCCTAATTGATACTAGCGCTGATTTAAATTGTATCCAAGAAGGTTTAATCCCCACAAAATATTATCATAAAACTAGTGAATAATTAAGTTCTGCTAATGAAAGTCCAATGTGTGTTAAATATAAATTACGTAAAGTACATATTTGTCAAACTAATGTTTGTCTTAAAACATCATTTGTTGTAGTTTGAAATATAACAGACAAAGTCATTTTAGGAACTCCATTTATCTTTTTATTATACCCATTCATTACCACTAATCATGGAATAACAACACAAGCTTTTGGTCAAATAGTAACCTCTAAATTCTTATCTCCACCTGAAATCAAAGAATTAAATCAATTAAAAGAATGTTCCATATCCCAATCTATCTACCGCCTAACCAAACAACTTAAGTTTCTTAAGGAAGAAGTCAAATATAAAATAGTTGAATCTCAATTAACAAATCCAATTCTTGTTTCTAAAATTGAACAATTCAAAACCCATTTAGAAACTACTGTCTGTTCTACTTTATCTAGTACTTTCTGGCATAGGAAAAAACATGTAGTTTCACTTCCTTCTATTAAAATTTTTAATGAAAGACATATTCCTACTAAACCTCGGCCAATTCAAATGAATAATGAATTAGTCGAAATGTGTAAAAAAGAAATTAATGAATTGCTTAAAAATAATATCATTAGTAAAAGCAAGTCACCTTGGCCTTGTCCTGCCTTTCATGTTAATAAAAATGATAAACTTGAATGTGATGTTCCACGATTAGTCATCAATTATAAACCTTTAAACAAAGTTTTAGAATGGATATGTGTAGACACCCTATTTTTGACCGCCCTTAAGACTTGGGCACTCCTGATTGCTTACTTGGTGATGAAAGATGTGCAGTGCAAATGTTCGATTTCTTCGGCAAGGAGAGAGTCAAATCCGAATCTTACACCCCATTTTTGGACTAAAACTATTTTGACCAAAGTTTTTAGACCTTAAACCCTCTCTTTCAAAATACTTTTGAAACAAAGTTCCTACGATGTTTTGAGGCTCGCATTTCGTTAAATATTGCGTTTTTCGGTAAACCGAGCAAGGACAAAGTGGAAATGAATGAAAAAGAGGTGAAATCTCTGAAAAATCTTGTAAAACACCTTATTTAGGGGTTTGGAGTTGAAGAAAATTGAAAGAGAGGGAAGAAACCCAGTTGGGGAAGAAGTTGGGCATGAACCGCTAAAAGAGAGAGTCAAGCAACCCTCGCTAAATCGGGCTTATCCATTGGTACACTTGGATTTCAGCTATCAGGCCACCACTATTGGAAAGTGGACTTTCGGGGCTTCATTTTGCACTCAAGAATCTCCTAAAGTCGAGTCCGGATGAGGGAGATATGGTTGGTTGAAGTTGGGCACCAATCCGGTTGGATCAAAACTGAGCAATCTTCACTAAAAGAGGGATATCTCTCAGCACAGTTGGAATTTTGATGTGAGGCTACCACCATTGGAAGGGCTTCAATTTGGACACAAGAATAACCTGAAAACGAGTCCATATGAAGGAGATATGCCCATTTCAAATTTGACCTGCAGCAGAATTTTGCTGTCAGCCACTAGTTGTGCTTGCCGGCCACTTAAGGTGGCAGGTCGGCCAGTTAAGTGGCCGGTCGGCCACCACAAGTGGCTGACCAGCCATTTATGTCCAAAACATAGATATTTTGCAGATCTTTTCCCTCCAGCTGTCCCAATTCAGATATTTTGACAAAGGCTTGCATTTTTGCTATATATTGAAGCCATATCTCATATATTGGGAGGTTGGCAATTTTGGGAGCCTCTCTCTCTAGAAATCCTCTCTCTCTAGAAGATTTGTGAGCAAATTCTTCCCTCTCTCTAGAGTTCTCTCTCTCTCCTCTTGTTTTAGGCTTGAAAGTGAGAATTCCCTACATATTTGCATACACTTCCTTAACCAAAGTTGATCATCTTTGGGCTGAGGTAGCTTGGGACTTTGTTTGAGCTCCAAAAGGTGGTTTTAACTCAGAATTGGGGCTGTTTTTGCTGCTGTGCTTCAAAGGTAACCTCTTATCCCTTTTAAGCTCTTTGTGCACTATTGTTTTGCCATCTTTCTACACTATTTTTGGGGTGGCATTGAAGTACAAAAACCTATATTTTTAAGTGTTAAAAATGGTAGTTTGAGGCCCTTTTGGAGTTAGGGGTCGTCCACCCTCTTTTGTAGCTTATTTGCTAAGCTTTGTGCCATCTTTCAAAGCTTTTGAAACCATCTCTTTTTGGCCCTTTAACCACTGAATTCCAGAGGAATTTCAGTGGTGGAAAGGTGGTTTTGAGGTCCAAAATGGAGGGGGGTGGTCCCCCCTCCTCATGTCTTGTTTGCATGTGTTGATGGCCTACCAAATGAGCATGTATTTCTCCCTTTTTGAAGCTTAGTTCAAGCATGTTTTAGGCCTTATTTTAACATGCTTTAACTCTGTTTTTAGCTGGTTGGGTCACTTGTGGCTTGATTTTGGTACTTGTAGTGCAATCATGCTTACTAGCTTAACATACTTGATGTTTTAACCTATTATTCTAGCATGTGTTGGCTCCACTCCAGCATGTTTTTGGCCTTGCTTTGACATGCTTAAACTCTGTTTGAAGTGGTCTTGGTCCTTTGAAGCTTGCCTTGTATGGCCATAGTGTGAACGCCTTAACTAGCTTTGAGTTTTAGGGCCTCTAGCATGCTTTGCTTGTGATGTTTTCATGATATATCATCATTTAGGATGTAATTTCAGAGCATATTCCTTTGTCACACTCTCACATATTCCGCTCTTTCATTGCTTTTGAGAGTTGTGCCTTATGCCTTGCTTGCGAGCCAACTTGTGCGCATGATCTTCTACTCTTTTGTGCCTTAATTTCAACATGTTCAGGCCACTGATTTGGCATGTTTTAGGTCTGTCCATAGCTGGTTTGATCATTTGAGCATTGTATTGCATGCTTCTAGTGTTGTGTCCTTTACTAGTTTCAATGTTTTGGGCTCTTAACATGTTGTACATGAGTTGTTTGCATGTTGTAGTCTTGTTTGTCATGCCATTTCAGCACTAAAAACATCTGCAACCTCCCTCATTTCTTCATTTTTCAATTTGTTTTGAGGGTTGTTTGGCCTTAAGGTTGTGTTTAAGCATGATGTAGGGTTTGTGCTCAAATGGCTTTAACCCTCTTTTCGAGGGTTCCTCCTAGTCAAAGGCATAATCCATCTTATGTCCTAAACCACCCTTTTGGTTGACCCCTCCCATTAGAGGACTTTCACATTGGACTTAACCGGTTAAGGGATTAATTGGTAAGCTAAAATGTGTAAACAAAAATGAGCCAAGTAAAACATGACTAAGATAAGCATGTCGTTTGCATTGCATGTGTTTGGATCGGATGTTAATCCAAACACGAGGAATGAGGGACGTTTCATACTCACAGTGATAAAACGTGTCACATTTCTTGATCGCCATCTCCCTTGATCATACATGATAGGGGTGGAGGCTCTTTGTGTTGTTTGTGCATTCACTAAGCTTGTACAAGCTTGGTTTTTGGGCCATCATGCATTGAGATGCTTGGTTGGTGGCTTGGAAGCCGAGCGCCACACTCCTTTGAGCTTGAGAAATGATGAGGAGTGTGGTAGTACACACATTTCCTTGCAGATACATTGTTGTGCCTCTGTTGTTCTCTGTTGCAGCAAAACCAAAAGCCTGGAAAAGTAGGTGGCCAACCGGCCACTTGAGGTAGCCGACCGACCACTTTTACTAGCCGGCCGGCCTGTTGAGGTGGCCGGCAGCCACTTTTTGTGGCCGATCGGCTACTAGTCCAATTTGGTGCAGAAATGATCCTGTTTTGGAGCAGAAACAGTGTGGAAGTTGGTTCAATGTTCAAAAACCAAGGCACGTGCAGACAGAGGCAATTGATGGCAAAGCAATTGATTTCTGAGCGGACGCTAACCGAGCATGCATGTCTCCCTCGCCCGCGAGGCCACTTTATCGCTTTAATTAGTTAGCATAGCTAATTATTCGAGTGTTGTAACATTTTAGCTAGTTTGTGTAATTAGTTATTTCATTCGGTTTGTAATAATTAATTAGCTTAGCTTAGTGTAGCTTAGTTTCTTTATTTGGACCCTCCTTCGCGAGGGTGTAATGTTGTAATAAGGGTGCGTGTGTGTGTGCATGTCTTCCAACCCCACGTCTTTCTCCCTTTTATTTAACCGCTTTCGATGGTTAGATTACGGCATATTTCGATTAACATACATTATGCTTGCATGCGTGCATCATTCATTTGTCTTGCATGCACCGGGCTCGGCGCATCATGCAAATTGCATCGTATTTCAATACACTTTCTTGAATACGTGTTTCAAAGCATGTATCAAACTGTTGCATTCATATGCCATCTCAGATAGCCGAGCCTATTTAGTTGCATTATTGCATGCGTTGCATTAGGCATTTTGTATAGTTAGGATCATGCATGATTTCTAACTAGCTTTTGTTTTGGCTCGAAGTACACTATAAGTTTTACGCTTTAGCATACTTGCATGAGTGTGAGTGTTGCCATGAGGCTATTTGCTTAAGTGATTAATAGCATGAATGCCTGTAGGTGAAGGCTTGATTGCTTGAATTGGAACAACTTGATGATTGTGAGTTTTAAGCTCACTTCGCGAAGTGGCAAATCCTGTTTTAAAGCCCATTTGAGGGTGGCAAATCCGCGCTTTAGCCTACTTGTGAGTAACACTTTCAAACCATTTTTCGAAAAACAAACATGAGTTATTTTGTTCCAATTCTCGTGATTGAGTCTATACTTGTATACTGTGCTCATCACATAGTAAGTTAGATTAATAACTGGAATAAGAACACATGTGTTTTTAAAACAACATATCATGCTTAGTAGAGGCCGATCCTTTGATCGGGCGAGCGGGGGTGCTCATTTCAGGACCTTCCCTTCTCGTACCCAAGTTCCCGACTTTGGTGATGACGGACACGTGGTCTTTGGCACGAGTCAGGGTTTCCTAAATTTCCCAAAATAAAATATTTAGGTGGCAACTTTGTAATCTGGCAAAGTAGTCCTTGTTTGGCGCTTTTTCATTCAAAATTGATTTTTCAAAACCAATTGCCAGATTTGGACTCTTTGGTGATTTATCAGTCTTACATTGCACTTTGTGAGATTAGATTCAAAACCATGACGGGAGTCCGAACTGTTGTAGCAGGACATCAATTCGCGCCCTCTCCGAAAAGGAGAGCGCGCGAAGAGAATTCCGGGTGCTACAATACGCCATCCAATGCCTCATAAAAAGGATTTAATTAAACGTCTTAGTCAAGCCGTCATTTTTAGTAAATTTGATCTTAAAAGTAGATTTTGGCAAATACAAATTCACCCTAACGATAGGTATAAAATTGCATTTACTACACCCTTTGGTCATGATGAATGGAATGTCATGCCTTTCGGTTTAAAAAATACACCTAGTGAATTTCAAAACATCATGAATGAAATATTCAATCCCTTTAGTCAATTTTCCATCATTTACATTGACGACATCCTTATTTTTTCTAAGTCCATAGATGAACATTGGAAACATCTTCACTCTTTCCTCCAGATCATTAAACATAATGGTTTAGTCATATCTACTCCTAAAATTAAGCTATTTCAAACCAAAGTCAGATTTTTAGGTTATGATATATATCAAAGTACTATTCTTCCAATTAGTTGATTTATTGAATTTGCCTCTAAGTTTCCTGATGAAATTTTAGACAAAACTCAGTTACAACGGTTTTTAGGTTCTCTTAATTACATTGCTGAATTCTATCAAGACCTTAGGAAAACCTGTAGACCCCTTTTTGATCAGTTGAAGGATAATCCTCCTCCATGGTCTCCCAATCATACTGCTATTGTGCAATAAGTCAAAAAATATGTCAAAACTTTGCCTTGTCTTGGTATTCCTACTGAAAATTCATTCAAAAATTTTCAAATTGATGCCTTTGATGTTGGTTATGGTGGCATTCTCCTTCAGAAGATCACTTCTAAGTCATTTGAACAAATTGTTTATTTTCATTTTGGTGTTTGGAACAAAGCACAAAAAAATTATAGTACTATTAAAAAAGAAATTTTATCTATTGTATTATGTACTAGTAATTTCAAGATGATATTTTAAATCAAAAAATTTTATTACGAGTTGATTGTAAAAGTGCTAAATATGTTTTACAAAAAGATGTCCAAAATATTGCTAGTAAACATATTTTTGCCCGTTGGCAATCTATTTTAAATATCTTTGATTTTGATATTGAATACATTCCTGGTAGTCAAAATTCTATCCCTGATTTTCTTACCCGAGAATTTTTACATGGGGATAGTGCATCAATCATGCCTACTCCTTATTGTTCTACACACAAGTTAGCAGTCACCCGATATCGCAAATTGATTTGTTGTTGCTCCTTCAAAATAACCTATTTAAAAATGATTGACCAAGATCCTTATTTACAATTCTAGCAAATTCGCAGTCAACGCAATTTGATTTCCCATTACACTAATCTTCTCAATTTCTATATTGATAAGTTAGATCTCCTCAGTGGATGCTAATCAACTTCTGTTTGTTCAACTACAGATTTCAAGTCAAAAGCCTCCTTGTAAACTTGCCATTGTTCTAACCAGTCAACCTATTGTTACTTCTCCAATTGATCTAGTCAACAGATACCAAATTCTTGGTAACATTCCTAAACCTAGTTACACTTCTACCCTTGCTTCAAATCCCTTTACTTGTCAGTCCATTACTTCAATGCCTCCTAATAATCCATATAGAACTGCAAGAACATATTATGTTCTTAAACCCCAACCAGTCCATCTTTTCTACAAAGAACCAGTTCATAAAAATATTCACAATGTCAATGAACTAGTTACATCCTATTTCCCTTCTGCATGGCATTTCATTCCTTCCCATCCAGAAAAGGCAATTACTTTTTATAAAGACATCCTCTTTCATCATCAGTCCATAGTCATCAAACCTATCTATGACCGAGTCAATGCTAGTAAAATCATTTACCATTCTTTATACATACACAATATTGTATCCATGGATGAATGGGGTTTCCCTTATCTCCTTCGTGACCTTCCCAATCAGAAGATACAATATAGTTACTATGATTATATTGATGTCTAGTTTAAGATCCTTTTCCACCAAAATGAGTCATACAGTCACTCTTGGTTCTTCTTTTTTGACCATAAATTCAAGTCAGAATTTCCTTCATGGTTTCTGAGATGGTGGTCTCAACATGGTGCCATCCCAGAAATCATTCCTACTAATTTAATGGAACAAGTCAATTATTTCTCTTCAGTTTATAAATTGAGTCAACATAAAAGTCAATTCCCTATATTGCTCCATTTTATATCCAAATATAAAGTCCCTTGGATATTTAAATGGCAATACAATATTTCCAACAACCTAGTCAGTCGCCAGCATTTTGTCAAATAGTGGGATGCTTTCAAAGTCCAATGCATTATTGAACAAGTCCAGCACGAATTTCCAATCAATATTCATGCCCCTACTCCTGCAATGGTTAAATCTTCTCAGCAGAACCCAACTGCTTCAATCACTCAAGGAAGCCCACTTTCTCTTACCATAGTCAGACTTGGGAATTTGTATTCAAGTTGTATTTTGAAGTTATGTATTTTGAAGCTAGGCTTTCAATATTTTCAGTGAACAATTTACGATTGTAAGTTAGTTTTATTTCAGTTATCTATCTTTTAATTATTAATTACTGTTGTTATTGTTTACTGTTGTTTATTAATTACTGTTGTTATTATTGTTTTAATTTTATTTGGTTTTGCTTCTGCCCTTTTATTCTATTTTGCTTCCGCCCTTTATCAGAGAAATTTCATTGAGGGACCTTAGTTAATAAAAAAAGAAATATCTTGGACCTCTTCTACTATACAAAGTTGGAAAGAGATGTTTCACTAATTTTCCCAATAAGATATAGATAAATACCCACAATTCTTATGAAAAATATTATCTAACTTTTTGGGGAGAGATAATGAAAGTAGGTTTTAATACTTTCTTTTGGAAATTGGTGAGAGAGATTAGGATGGAGATATTATGAAATATTTTTTGTTATTTTTACATTTGAAATCCATAAATTAAGGGATAATTATTATTTCTAAAATAATTAAATAAATAAATCAGCCAATAGTTTTTTTTTAATCTATTTTTTAAATTAAACATCAATAATTTTAGAATGAGAGTTTGGAGCTCTTAGGAGGTTTCTCACTAAAAACTCCATTTTGCTTATAATATATATATTCAATTTTATGTTTTTCCGTTATGGTGTTCTTAACTACTGGGATTTGGCAATCATTTTTTAGCAACTTTCTTATTATTTTTTTATTCCATTTTTAGTGAATTTTATTTTAAATCTATTCTTTTAGGTTCTACTAGATTAGATGGAAAGAGAGAGAGAGAGAGAGAGAGAGAGAGAGAGAGAGAGAGAGAAGCCCCACTAATAAAAATGAAAAAAAAAAAAATATATAGTGGACTTAATTTTTTTTAAAATTTAAATATTATTTTTAAAACTAGAAAGACAAAAAAAAAGGTTAATTACAAATACACACCCTAAAGTTTACTGAAAATATGATTTGCCCTCTATGATTTTGAAAATTATATCCTGTCAAGTTTTTAATTTTATAATAAATGACTCTTTTTAAAAATAAATTATTAAGTCAATCAATAGTTTTTAATGATGTCAAAATTTTAGTTTAATTAATAATTCAGGTAATTTATCATCGTGTAGGAAAATAGTTAGAAATTTCACTTTTTCAGTAAATTTTGTTAAATACAAACTTCTGACAATGAGGTATTTATAATTTTCCAAACCATAGGAGGCAATCCTTATTTTACACAAATCCCTAGTGGTGTATTAGTAATTTACCTATAAAAAAAAATAAAAAAATTTCATGATAAATTACATTGACTCTTGAGATTTGAAAAAAATACAATAAATTTTAGGGTACTCAAGCCATGAGTACATGTTTAAATCTTTTGGACCATCAGGCCCAAACTCTAATCCCACTGGCTAAAAGGACACAATTTGTCCAAAAGGACAACTATTTTTTGAAATCAATCTGTTAGGTCCCTACTTGTTGCCAATTCTGCGTACAAACTCAGTTTTATAGAGTTGTAATTTTTTCCTTGGTTTTGGTCTTCCTGCTCGAGCAGGAACATTTGCGCTCGAGCAGAGGTTGCACCTTCTCAGTAGTTTGGTTTGTCTGCACAAATACTGGGAGGTGTGTTTTTGCGCTCGAGCGTGAGGTCCAGCACTCAAGCGAAGACTTGTTTTAATCGCACGCGTTTTAGTGACTCCGCTCGAGCGGCAAGTCCTGCGCTCGAACGGGATACGCGGCCTCTGTTTTCTATATATGTGTGTTTAGGCCTATTTTTAGGTCTAAGTCTCCTAGATCTGTTTTGGGAGCTCTAGGGTTTTCTTTAGAGGCTATTTTGCTTGTTTTCCTTTGATGTTTTCTTGAGTATTAAGCTTACATGGTTTGATAATTCACATCAAAGGTTTGTTTGAGTGATCATCTTCGAGAGTGTTCTTCTTCGGTGGAATCCGGAGATTCAAGCGTGGAGTGTTCGAAGGTGTTCGAAGCTGTGCACGGTCATTGAGTCGACGTGGATGTTGTGGAATCAACATCAATCTAATCAATCCTGAGACGAAGGTTGTGGTAAAAGATATACAAAGCGTTGAAGACAAATTGACAGAGTTTGGGTAATTTGTTTGGGTATTTTGTATTCTTTCTTTCCTTCATAGTGGATTGATTTGTGGCGTTTCGCCCGTGGTTTTTTAATGACAATTGGAGGTGCTCCAATAATGATTTTTTTCCATGTAAAAATCATTTGTGTTTATTTATTAGTTCTGAAACAACGATCTAAATCACTTTCGTACATGCTTGATGATTTAGATTGTTAGTTTTAATTGTTTGGGAATTGGTATAATTAAATCTTGATCTAATCACGAATCACTTTGGTTTTTCAATTGGTATTAGAGCGGGTCACTCTTTGTTTTTATCAAAACTATAGGAGTGTGATTTTGCGTGATTGGTGATATGGATTCAATTCGTGAAGGTAACTCGACCCATAGACCTCCGTTACTTGATGGTACAAACTATTCTTATTGGAAAGCTCGTATGAGAGCATTTTTAAAATCTATCGATGAGAAAGTTTGGCATTGTGTGATCTATGGGTGGAGTGAACCTGCTGTCACCATTGATGGTGTTGATATTCTCAAACCTCTTGATAAATGGGATGCATTTGATTATCAAAATTCGAGTTGGAACAGTAAGGCTCTCAACTTCCTCTTTTGCTCTGTCACACCAGAAGAGTTTCGTCGTATTCGTACTTGTGAGGTAGCAAAAGAGGCATGCGATATTCTTGAAACTATTCACGAGGGTACTACTTCTGTTAAAAGGTCAAAACTTCAACGTCTCACCTCCGCTTTTGAAACTCTTTTTATGTGTGATGATGAGATGTTTAATGATTTTTATGCTAAACTTAATGACATCGTGAATTCCTATTTCACACTCAGTGAAAAAATCCCTGACGCTAAGGTTGTTGGAAAAATTTTGAGGTCTTTGCCCAAGAGGTTCCAATCAAAAGTTACAGCTATTGAGGAGGCTTAGGATGTTGATACCCTCAAGCTTGATCAGTTGGTTGGAACTTGCACACTTATGAAGCCCACCAGATTTCTAAGAAAAAACAAGAAGATAGTGTGGCTTTTACCAGTGCTCATGAGACTGCAAAAACCCCTGAGATTGAGTTTGATCTAGAGTCCGAGATGACGGCTATGTTTACTAAAAAGTTCAAAAAAAATTTAAAGAAAAAGAAGCTTAATTTCAAGGACCCTATTTCAAAAGATAAGAGTAATGAAAAACCCAAAATTTTTCCATCAAAAATTGCTCCTAAAACTGAAAAGAAGACTGTGAAGGGGCAAGGGGTCAAGTGTTACGAATGTCAAGGGTTTGGACATATTGCTCTTGAATGTCCATCGAAAAAGAACCGGAAGAAAGTCTGTACAGTGACTTGGGATGATGAAAGCGGGTCAGAGCAAGAACCCAAAAAAACTGAATCTGGTGAAGACGGAGATAGTACTTACATGGCATTCTGGTCTACTATCACTCAACCTCCACCAAAGCCAGTGGAATTTGCTCGTGGTCATAATCTGCACCGTGCTCCTACATTAGATAGGAGTAATTACTTGTTTTGGAAGATCAAAATAAGGAAGTTTCTGAGAGCTTACGACCCTGAAGGCTGGCAAACCATTGAAGAAGATGTTGAAAGCATTGACAATCCGAGCAATCAAAGAGTTCTGACTACCATTCGTGAAGCAATTTCTGATGAAGAACAGCAATGGATTGCTCACTACACAAAGGCCAAAGGTGTATGGGACATTCTGAGTCAATTTCATGAAAGAGAAGAGTCATCTTCACCACCATCTATCAATTTTCATGCCTTAGTTGATCGACTGGATGAGGTCTACGAGAAAGAGGAGCAAAAAGAAGATGATGAAACCTCAGAAGACAATGATGAGATTCATGGTGATGACCTATAACAAGCTTATGAAAAGCTTTACAATGAATCTCTGAATTTGTCCAAGATAAATGACAAACTCACTCTCAAGCTCAAAGCGTATGAAAGCGAGAATGTCAAGCTAAAGTGACAGGTTGAAGCTACAAAAAGGGATGTCATCAAGATCTCAAATGACAGGCAAGACCTTTGTGGAAAGCTTCTAGCTTGTGAAACCAAAAGGAATGAACTTCTAAGCATCTATGCTACATTTGAAGAGAGGATTGGAATCCTTGAGATGTCACAAGCCACGTCGGAAGAGCTGATTGGTTAGAAAGAGGAAGAACTCAAAGTTGCTAAAGCCACGATTGATATGTGGAACAAAGGGTCAAAGACACTTGAAGGCATCATCGGGTCTCAACAAATGAGTGGTGATAAAAGTGGGATAGGCTATATTGCTACAACACTTTAAAAGGGACAGGCCTCTAGATCACATGATATGAAGACTCAAGCAAAGAGAAAGCTCAAGGCTGATACTTCTCCTCATCAACCCAAAGGGAGTAAAACTGACAAACTAGAGGTAAAACCTGTGTTTGTTTGTCATCATTGGGGAGGTGTGGCCATATTCGCCTTATTGTTTTGAGTTGTTTGGTAAAGTGTCTAAAAAAGGTAGAAATTCTAATGCTTGTTGGGTTAGGAGACAATCTTACATGTCTAGGCAAAACACCAAGATTCATGAGGGTGTTCATAATGCTAAGACGTCTACCAAGACTGCTAGTCCTGCTTCCACTAAGACCAAAAAGATATGGGTTAGAAAGAGCGACTTAACGTGTTTCGTTGTTCACACTACACTGAAAGCACGTGACTCACACATGTGGTATCTTGATAGTGGTTGCTCTCGTCACATATCTGGTGATAAATCCTACTTCACATCTCTTGATAAATATGAAAGAGGAATTGTTACCTTTGGAGATGGTGGCACTTCTAGAGTCATTGATTAGGGCTCCATAAGTGTTGTTGGTCTTCCTAAAATTGAAAATGTTTTGCTTGTTGATGGCCTTAAAGCTAATTTGTTGAGCATTAGTCAAATGTGTGATTCCCATCATGAAGTATTATTTTCAAAAAATAAATATGAAATTTTGGATAAGAAAGGAAATACTGTCATGCATGGGGTTCGCACATCTGACAATTGCTATGGGATTGTTATCACTAATGATCTTACTTGTCACTCGGCCGTCATAAGTAATATTGACCTGTGGCATCAAAGATTAGGTCACATGAATTTCAAAGACCTAACTAAGATTGTCAACAAAGAACTTATGAGAGGAGTACCCAAAATGGGTAAGAATGTAAAACCATGTGTGTGGTCCGTGTCAACTTGAGAAGCAAACTCGTGCTCCTCATAAAAAGGTGAACAGTTTCACAACCAAATGTCCTCTTGAATTGGTTCATATGGATCTTATGGGACCTACTCGCACTGAAAGCATTAGAGGTAAAAGATACATTTTTTAAACCGTTGATGATTTTAGTCGTTTTTCATGGGTAAATTTTTTAAGAGAAAAATCTGATACGTTTGATGCTTTCTAGGCCTTAGTCCTTAAAATCCAAAATGAACAAGGTGTTTCTATTGGACGTATCATAAGAATCTGAACTGATCATGGTTGTGAGTTTGAAAATAGTTTGTTTTCAGATTTTTGTGACATGTATGGAATTAAGCATGAATTTTCTGCACCGATTACTCCACAACAAAATGGAGTTGTTGAGAGGAAGAACAGGGCTGTTCAAGAGATGGCTAGGGTCATGCTTCTTAGTAAGAAAGTTCCTCCAAAGTTTTGGGCTGAAGCCTTAAATATTGCTATTTATGTTATAAATCGTGTGTATTTAAGGCCCGACACTTTAGAAACTCCATACGAATTGTGGAAAGGATTGAAACCTAATGTAAAATACTTCAAAACTTTTGGGAGTAAATATTACATTTTCAAAGATAGAGAGCCCTTAGGCAAAGTTGACTCCCGAAGTGATGAAGGTATCTTTCTAGGGTATTCAACCTGAAGTAGAGCTTTTCATGTCTATAACCTATGTACTTTGACTTTAATGGAATCGATCAATGTGGTTATAGATGACACATGTTCTCCTACTTCAGTTTTAAATGAGGAAGAAAATGGTGAGTCTCCAATCCTGGATACTGAACCTCAAAGTCAAGGAGAAGCAGAGGACCGAGCTCAAGAAGGTGAGCCAGCACCAACTTCTAAGGTGAGTCCAAGTCCAAAGAGTGCACAAAGAGACACCAGTTCTGATGCTACTATCACTACAAGTCCAGAATTCACACCATCAGCAAGGGTGAAACTGAATCATCCGACTTAACAAGTGATTGGAAGTGTCTCAGATCGAATGAAAACCCGAAGACAAATTCGAGAAGAGGTATCTCATATGTGTTATGTTTCATTAATTGAACCTAAGAATATAAAAGAGGACTTACTAGATGATAGTTGGGTCAATGCTATGCATGAAGAGTTAGGTCAATTTGAACGTAACAAAGTTTGGACTCTTGTTCCCAGACCTAGAGAGATGAATGTGATAGATACCAAGTGGATCTTTAAAAATAAATCTGATAAGAATGGTATTGTGGTTAGAAATAAAGCTAGATTGGTTGCTCAAGGCTATACTCAAGTAGAAGGTGTTGACTATGATGAGATGTTTGCCCCAGTTGCACGTCTCGAATCTATTCGGATTTTACTTGGTGTTGCATGTTTTCTTGGGTTCAAATTTTTTCAAATGGATGTGAAAAGTGCTTTTCTGAATGGGTACTTGAAAGAAGAGGCTTATGTTGAGCAACCAAAAGGGTTTGAGGACCCAAAGTGTCTAAATCATGTCTACAAGTTAGACAAGGCTTTGTATGGGTTGAAACAAGCCCTGCAGGCTTGGTATGATGGACTTACTACCTTTTTTCTTGATAATAATTTTCAAAGGGGTAGTGTAGACAAGACTTTATTTGTAAAACATACTAAGTCTCATATACTTGTTGCTCAGATTTATGTTGATGATATTGTGTTTGGATCCATTGCTGATCATCTTGTGAAATATTTTTCGGATTGCATGACACATGAGTTTGAGATGAGCATGATGGGAGAGTTGTCTTATTTCTTAGGTTTTCAAATTAAATAGTCTCCTTTGGGTATGTTTGTTTCTCAGACCAAGTATACCAAAAATCTTGTGTCAAAGTTCGATGTCGAGTCGGCCAAACATGCGCGCATTCCTCTGGTATTGATGTTGATCATACCCTTTATAGGAGTATGATAGGGAGTCTCTTGTACCTCATAGCCAGTCGTCCTGATATTGCATTTAGTGTAGGTATTTGTGCCCGTTACCAAGCCTGTCCTAAAGAGTCTTATCTTCTTGCAGTCAAATGCTTCATTAAGTACGTTAATGGGACATTGGGTTATGGGATTTGGTTCTCGACCGACACTACAGCTAAAATCACAGGTTTTTCTGATGCCGACTGGGCAGGGTGTGCTGATGATCGTAAGAGCACATCTGGGGGGTGTTTTTACCTTGGGAATAATTTGGTTGCCTGGCATAGCAAAAAGCAAAATGCTATCTCTCTTTCGATCACTGAGGCTGAGTTCATAGCTACAGGGAGTTGTTGTGCCCAAATGTTGTAGATGAAGCAAATGCTTCATGATTATGTTATAGACCAGAACACTCTCACCATTTTCTTTGATAACACAAGTGCCATTAACATTTCTAAAAATCCTGTCCAACACTCTCGCACCAAACACATTGCCATTCGTCATCATTTTATTCGAGAGTTAGTGGAAGAGGGCCTTGTTGTTCTTGAACATGTACCCACTGAGCATCAAAAAGCTGATATTTTTACAAAACCCCTTGATCTTCTTAAGTTTGAGTTCCTTAGAAAGACCTTGGGTGTAGTGCTCAGTCACTAGTGTGTTACCTGTTACTTGAGTGGGTGTGAGTGATTGGTTTTATGTGTACTTGGAGGCTATAATCTCGTTTTCATTAATTCTTGTCATCTCTGCATTTAGACTCATATGAACACCTCTCATTCTTCTTGCTAGATGTCATTCTTCTTTGTTTACAGCTCATTCTGAATGCTCATGCTCATTAACTTTATGATCTCATTCTGTACACATCCTTGAGATAAACTGTTGCAGGGGTTTCCGCACAAGTGATCAAAGTTCTCTATGGACCACTAATAGTGTCTCTTTTCCATTATTGGAGGAATTGACCTATACTGGCATATCATGGGTGATGTTGAGTCTCTTAACCATCTACCATCGTTTTTTCACTTGCACGGTTCCTCCTTCAATACATTGATGTCTGGGCATTAGGAAAAGGCTACCTCAGAGGCACCAACTAGGCCATCCTTACTGATTTCATGCTTATCTGGTTTGGTCTCCATACTCTTGAGTTTGTATGCCACCAGTGAGTGCCCACAAGAAAGAAAAGTCCCAAGAAAAAAAGAAAAAGAAAAAAAGAAAAAGAAAAAGAACTCATTGATTGAGGGGGAGCCTCCGTGTTTACTCAACAAATACCCTTTGATTCCTAGTGATTGGACTTTTCTCTGTGATATTTAGTTACTCTTGCCGGAGGTCCAGGCATTCGATCACTATGAGGATTAACTCTAGCTTTGTGGCCTCTTAAGGATTCCACACACACACATTTATTATGTGAGCTCTCATGTTTGTTTTTGGGTTGTGCATTCCCATGATGCTTATGCTCATTGATCAATTTTCATCGGATTTGCTCATGATTTTGAGGTTCACAATGTCAGAATTTGCGAGTTTGCAGGCTTCATGGTTTGTGGATTATCCCATCTTAGTGTCACATATTTGCTAGTGTGCTCACCCTCTTTTGTTTCAGGTCCCACTTGGTAGTGTGAGCTGGTTTTAACTGCTCATAAAGGTTTTTTTTAGTCTTTGGTGTTTTTTCTTATCTGCTCGAGTGGATCTTATAGCACTCGAGCGCTTTTTCACTTCATCCAGCACTTATGCAGTGTACGCAAGATTCTGAGAGCAGGTCTTTTAAGCTCGAGCGTACTTTTTTGTGCTCAATCGGAGCAACGCGCATAAGTGCGTCCACTTGAGCGTTGATTCTCACGCTCGAGCGGCATGCCCTAGTATAAATTCCTTCACCCGTCGTTTCAGACTCAGTTTTTCTCTTTTTTTTGTAATTGTCTCTCTCTCTCTTCCCTAGGGCTTCTCTTGCGACTTGTGTGGACTGTGATTTGGGGTTTTTTCTTCTCCATTTTCTCCTCTGATTCATCTTTGGTAAGGCTCTCGACCCATTTTTTAAGTTTTTTCCTTTGCACTCTCCCTCTCTCTTTCTTTCGATCTGATTTGGGATTTGTTTGGTGTTTTGCATTTTGGTTTGTTTTGTACTTAGTTCTTGGTTTGTACACTCGTTCACCACATTTGCACAGTAGGTTTTTGGGCATGTGGTTGTTATTCTATGCAATATTGGTAGATTGGGCATGTTTTTTTTACCATGTTAAACTGTTCACATGCTTGTCCATCTATCCAATTTTGTTTTATCTGTATGCTCCATTGCTACTACTGTGTAGTTTTATTTTGGCACTTGTCCTATGGAAGGTTCACTAATGGCTTATGCATAGTTTGAGTTTGTTTGTATTGGTTTTGGTTTCTATTTCTGTGCTACTCATTTTTTTTGGTTTTGTTTGGCTCTTAACTATTTTATTTATTTATTTATTTTAAATATGGTTTTGGGGGTTTGTCTAACTTGGTTTGGGTGTCCTTAGGTATTGCTTTTCTTTCATTGTTTTTATCTAACTTGGTTTTTGGTTACTAATGGTTTTTTTTTTAAAACTGTTTTGGGTTTGGTTTCGGGGGGTGTTAGTTTGGTACGTGTTGTTTTGACCTTGTGTTAGCTATGTCCACTGCCAAACGTAGGAAGTCCACAATCACACGCCCCTCGTATAACACCGACAGATTTCCATCCGGCGATAAAGCCAAGTCTTTTAGAGAGTCTTTCTCCTCTAGGATAGTTCACTAGAGCACCATGTCTAGCCAATCATTTTTGAGTCCATTCCCATTCGACCATTATTCGATCCGTTAGGGGGTGACCTAGTTCTGTCTTTCTCCGGCCGCCAAAACCTTGACTAGGTCCATGAGTGTTATTGTAATATTGAGGGTATTGATGATATTGGCCCTTCCTTCCAGACCTAGGTGCGGTCTAAGTCTATCTCTGTTACCCTGATCCTATTAGAGAGCTCTTAGGCATTGACCGTGTTTTTCCGGAGCGCTATCCTTTCCCTGTCCGACCCACATGTGATTTCAACGAGATGGCCACTGCCTTGTGTGGTACGCCTCGTAGTTGGATCAAGGGTGCTCTCATTAAACAGTTTGAACTCCTTCTCCAGTTCCGTCTGCTCAATCTTATTGTCTTTGCAAATATCATCGTCACCACTTATTGTTTTGAAATCAATCAAGAACAAGGTTTTGTTCTCTTCTGCATAGCTCGCCATCTCTCTATTAACCTTGCCATCCTTATCCTTTACAAAATGATTGCCATTTTTGGAAACAAACAATTAGGATTGCCCTATGGTTGTCTTATTAGCTGACTTCTATCTAGACTTGAGGTTCTGGTTTATAAGGATGATGAGTTTGCCTTCCCTATTAAACCTTTCACCAAAAAGACCGTCTCCCAAAGTCGGGCACATGTTAAGGGGGAGTCTTATAGAGCAGGTCCATCTTCTGCAGGTGATAATGATCGTATGGCCGAGGAGGAGCAGAAGAGCCAAATGTCCCTCCCTGGACTATGCGTGACTAGCTTTGCCGCTTTGAGCAGTCCATGACTCAGCGGTTGGTTCACATGGATACCCGTCTGGATGCGTTCGATGGTCGGCTTGGCCATATTGAGCAGTCAGCTGCCCAGACCACTATACAACTAGATCAGATTCTTGCCTTGCTTCAGTTGCAGCCTCCTTCTCCACCACTAGCTGATCCTTGATTGTGCTCCTTCTTGGCCTGTTTTGTTTGACTCCCGGCCAAAAAGGGGGAGAATTTTTGGAACTGATACATTGTTTCATCTATTTTAGAACTGCTGTGATATTTTGTTTTTTGTTTTGCTATTTTGTTCTAGCACTGCTTCAATTGGTTGTTTTGTTTTGGAACTGATACATTATTTCATCTATTTTAGAGCTGCTGTGTTATTTTTTTTTTCCATATCTGTTGCGTTTTATTATCTTATTGAGTTCCACGATTTTTTTTTTGTGGTATGTTGATGGTTGTTTCACAGGTGGATGGTTCTAAATTGTTTCACAGGTGGATTGTTCTACATTGTTCAAAACTATTTTTTCCATCAAATCAGTTTTTGTGGTTTTTGTTTTGTGTCTAATAGGTTGTGTTAGTGAGTATGTCTAGTGCGTATGTTTTTAGGAAAAATTGTTAGAAATGTTTTGCCCCGGAATTGTCAAAGGGGGAGATTGTTAGGTCCCTACTAGTTACCAATTCCGCATACAAACTCTGTTTTATAGAGTTGTAATTTTTTCCTTGGTTTTGGTCTCCTCGCTCGAGCGGGAACATTTGCGCTCGAGCGGAGGTTGCACCTTCTCAATAGTTTGGTTTGTCTACACAAATACTGGGAGGCGTGTTTTTGCGCTCGAACGTGAGGTCTAGCGCTCGAGCAGAGACCTGTTTTAATCAAACGCGTTTTACTAACTCGCTCGAGCGGCAAGTCCGGTGCTCGAGCTGGGTACGCGGCTTCTATTTTCTATATATATGTGTTTAGGTCCGTTTTTAGGTCTAAGTCTCCTAGATCTGTTTTGGGAGCTCTAGGGTTTTCTTTTAGAGGATATTTTGCTAGTTTTCCTTTGATGTTTTCTTGAGTATTAAACTCACATGGTTTGATAATTCACATCAAAGGGTTGTTTGAGTGATCATTTTCAAGAGTGTTCTTCTTCGGTGGAATCCAGAGACTCAAGCGTGGAGTGTTCAATGGTGTTCAAAGTTGTGCGCGGTTGTTGAGTCGATGTGGATGTTGTGGAATCAACATCAATCTAATCAATCTTGAGATGAAGGTTGCGGTGGAAGATATGCAAAGCGTTGAAGACAAATTGACAGAGAATATGCTTTCAATATTGTATAGAATGTGCTTTCAAAGTTGCATAGAATATGCTTGCCTCATGCATAGAATATGCCCCCATACTTGCATAGAAAATGCTCGTATCTTTTGCATAGAAAATGCACTCTTCCATACTTGCATAGAAAATGCTCGTATCTTTCGCATAGAAAATGCATTCCACCTCATTTTGCATGGAACATACATTTCATCGCACTGTTTTGTGCAGTTTACACTCGCGCTTTCTTGCGCATCGCACTGTTTTGTGCAGTTTATCAATCGCGCTTTCTTGCGCATCGCACTGTTTTGTGCAGTGTTCAATCGCGCTTTCTTGCGCATCGCACTGTTTTGTGCAGTTTTCAATCGCGCTTTCTTGGGCATCACACTGTTTTGTGCAGTTTATCACTCTCGCTTTCTTGCGCATTGCACTGTTTTGTGCAGTTTACACTCGCGCTCTCTTGCGCATCACACTGTCTTGTGTAGTTTACACTCGCGCTCTCTTGCGCATTGCACTGTCTTGTGCAGTTTACACTCGCACTTTCTTGCGCATCGCACTATCTTGTGCATTTCATTACATGCTCTCACCTTGCATAGAAAATGCTTGTAGCACTTGTTAGTGCATTGCATCGCGCTATCTTGCGCACCTTACCTGCACTTGTTAGTGCATTGCATCACACTGTTTTGTACATTTAATCCACATCGCACTTTCTTGTGCACCTGTATAGCACCGTTTTGTGCATTCACTCTTGCATCGCACTGTTTTGTGCATCTTGTTAGCACTGTCTTGTGCATTTCAACCTGCATCGCACTGTTTTGTGCATTCACTCTGTATCGCACTGTCTTGTGCACCTGCATAGCATTGTCTTGCGCACATTGTATTTTTGTATCACTCGCTCTATCTTGTGCACTCACTTGGTCTGGGAGACCTTAAATCCTCTGGTCTAGGAGACCTTAAATCTTGCATCTTCGTTCGCACTGTCTTGTGCATTCTCCGGTCTAGGAGACCTTAAATCCTCTGAAGGTGCAATTCCTTTGGTATTTATCGTGCCCGAACGACTTCTAGTGGTCTGGTATAGCCACCTGCTTGTGTTTGTTGTGAGTTCCTAAGAGATCAATTGAGATGGTGGAAACTAGAGTTCGAATGGCCGATGCCTAGAACGCAAAGGTTCGGAATTTCTGAGACTAAAGCCTGGTTTAAATACCCAGGGGTGTATCCCCGGCTTGAAATCTGTATGGCAGCCCCATAGGTTGAGGTAGCGTGAATGCGCCTCAATTCTGCATACTTAACCAACCTAGTATGTCACCCTGTTGGAGAATAGGGAAAGCTGCGACCATAGCCAGGGAGAAAAGTAGTACCTTTGGTTCAACCAAGAAGAAGCGAAAGATCCCCAGCAGCATAAGGTGAGTCATCACCAATTGCCCCTGTAAGGTACTTTTGAGAGCATCGCTTCCTAGCTGCATCATCATATCTATCATAAGTATTGCATATAGCATCTATCGCATGCATCCTTTCCATGTTAAGCTTAGTCTGGCATGTGCCCATACTTTTCGCGTTAAAGCATGGTTCTGTGATAATGTGTACGCGCCTATTCCACTAAGAGAATTGTGGTCTGACAGTGTCGGCACATTTTCTGTGTTAGACGTGGTCTGTTTTGTGTCCATACATTTCCTAGGTAGAAATGTGGTTTGGCCGCGCGTCTTATTCACTTCATCCATTGCATCCATTGCATTGTATTTTGCTTTGTTGCATTCAACATTTAGGATCATGATCTTTCCACAGCAGGTCATTCCTGGCTTATATCATGACACCCAATTACTTGTTTCTTTCTGCGAAACACATAGTTCTGCCTGTGCACATGCCTATTCCACTAAGAGAATTGTGGTTTGAGGATTCCGGCACCTTTTCTATGTTAAACGTAGTTTGATTTTGCATCTCTATCCCTTTATGATATTTGTGTGGTTTTGCATTGCTTATGGTTTGATTATTCCATTGCATTGTATATCATCTACACTGTTTTGTTGCATATCATTTTGCATTATGCCCTTGAACTATGCTGGTTTGATTTCTTGCAAAGGGATACGTAGGTAGCCTGTGGGTTCAACCAACTGCATCTGTATTTTGCTTGTTTGTCTAAGTCTTCGGCCTTGTCAAAAATGGGTCGTCTCTGGGCTTTGACATTCACTCCTGTCACTTCTTGACTTCCGAGTTCTGTCAAAGAGGGGCAACTGTAGACACCTCATTTTTGACCGACCTTAAGACTCAGACGTCATCGATTAAGCGCTCGATGATCGCACATGTTTGTGCTCGTTTCGAGTTTTCGGAGTTTTCGGCTGAGTGCCTTGCCTCCGGGCCTCTGAACTCTTTGTGTTTTGGCTTGGTTTGTAGACCATGCCTTGTTGCCCTTGCCTGGTGGAGGGAGATGTCTATAGACCACTTTTTGTAGTCGTAGACTACTTTTCCCACTTGTAGGCTAGTTTTCGATTTCCGGAGCCTTCGGCCATATGCCTTGTCTCGGAACCTCTTAATGTTCTCCTCTTGGCTTGGTTTTTGGACCATGCCTTGTTGCCTTGGTCTAGAAGGAAACAGAGGTCTGTAGACCACTTTTTATGGTCGTAGACCACCTCTCCCTCTCGTAGACCACTTTTTGCGCCCGTAGACTAGTTTTCGGGGTTTCCGGCTACGTGCCTTGTCTCGCGGACTTTTGTCTTGCTTCCTTTTTGGTTTGGTTTTGAACCAAACTTTGTTTTCCTTGCTTAGAGGGTGGAATAAGGGGTGTAGACCAATTTCTCTCCCTGAAGACCACTTTTCTTCCCTGCCAGCCAGTTTTCTAGTTGGCCAACTGGTCTTGGTGGTCTTTGGACCACCTAAAGTGGTCGGCAGCCATGCCACCACCTTCCTTTCTTTGTGCAGGCCATCTCCCCCCCCTTGCCGACCACTTGTTGACCTTGCAGACCACTTTTTCTGGTCGGTCGACCAGTGGGAGTGGTCGGCCGACCACCTCAACTGGTTGGCACCTTTTCTGCAGATATTTTCTTGCCAGCTGTGCCAGCTGTTGGGCACGGAAAGCATCCTCCATATGTGTATGGAGGGATTGCTTGGAGCTCCTAGCTTGTTCAACAAGCTTGATGCATGTTTTTCTATAAAAGGGAGTCTCCTCCCTCTTGTCTCAGGTTCAGAAAATTGCATAGAGCTATACATATATCATATATCTCTATATTTCTTCCTTTGCTCTATATTTGTGCTTGAAAGTGTAGTTTCTTCACACTTTTACATGCAAACACCTAGTGAAACACCATACTCTCGTTGCTGAGGCACCTTGAAGCTGGTTTTGGTGTTTTTGGATTGCTTTTGGTCCGAAAAAGCTGCTGGAGTTGTTGCTTTGTTCTTGGTCTTCAAGGGTAAGGCTCTAATCCTTTTAAAGCTTTGTTTTGTTTAAGTCTTTGGCCCTATTTGCATGATGTTTTAGGCTTAACTTTCTACTGCAAAAAGCTTCGTTTTCAAGTGTTCGAAATGTTTCTTTAAAGTTTCTTCGGTGTTTGGGTGGTCTACTCCTTCTTGTGCCTTGTTTGGCTTTGTTTTGTGCTATCCTTTTAAGCTATTGGGACCACCTCTTTTTGGCCTTTTGACCACTGAAACTCAGAGGAATTTCAGTGGTGGAAAGTGTGTTTTGAGGTCCCAAATAGGAGGGGGTCATCCCCTGTCCTTGAGTCTTGGTTGCTTGCCTTGTTGGCCTCATGTTTGAGCATGTCTTTCTAACATGATTTGGCTCCATCTTAGCATGTCTTAGGCATTATTTCAGTATGGCATAGCTCTGTTTTGGGCTGGATTGATCATTGGTTGCTTGCATGTTACACTTGTAGTGTAAATTTTGCATACTAGCCTAACATGCTTGTGTTGATAGCTCATCTTTCTAGCATGTTTTGGTCCTATCTCAGCAAGTTTTTGGTGTTATTTTAGCATGCTATAGCTCTATTTTTGGTTGGTTAGAGCATCCCTCATTTGCTTCTTACACTTGTAGTGTAACCATGCTCATTGGCCTAGCTTACTTGATGTTTTAGCCTACCATGCTAGCTTGTTTTGACAATACTCCATACATGTTTTAGCATTGTTTTGACATGCCTTAGGACTATTTTGGGTTGTCTTGGCCATATGGTTCATGTATTGCATAGCTATAGTGTAAGTGCCTATGCTAGTTTCAAGCCTTGAGCCTCCTAGCATGCTTCATTTTTTACATGTGCATGATTTGGCATCATTTACCATGTTATTTCAGAACATATAGCATTGCCATGTTCTCACTTCTTTCACTCTTTGAGTGCTTTTAAGGGTTATGCCTTTGTGCCTTGCTTATGGCCTAACTTATATGCATGCATGCCTGGGCTTTTGAGCTCTCATCTTAGCATGTTGTGGTCTTTGTTTTGACCTATTTGAGCTCTGTCTACGGTTGGTTCTATCATTTGTGCCATGTATTGCATGCCTCTTGTGTAGTCCCTTTTGGTAGCCTTGTGCCTAAGGCCTTCTAGCATGCTATCTTTAAGCTATTTGGATGATTTGGCATCATTTCTGTAATAACCCGACCCTCGTACATGCCTCTGGTATACTTTTAGTCCCTTACTCTGTGCATTTATATGCTTACTGTAAAATTTCATGTGAAATGAAGTTTAATTGAGCGAATAATATGATTAGAGATTCATATCTGTCTCCTAAGAGGAATATCTGTTATAATTGTAATGTTCAGATTAGAAATTGAAAGCCATAGAAGCTTAATAATCTGAAATTGACTTTATAATTGAGTTCAGCATAATTTTTAGATCATAATATGACTTTCTGTGAAATTTTGATTTGGAATGATTAAACTGATTGATTTTTGTCCTTATTCATTTATATATATATATGTGTGCTCTCTAAACATTTGACTTTGAACTTTAACTCAAATATCTCCTGGGAGAGAAAAGAGAGAGTGTAGAGAAGTTGACAGAAAGAACTAGGAGCAGGAGAAGAGAGAAAGGGAAAAAGATTGGGAAATTAAGAAGGATTGTAGGGTTTAAAGCTCAAGGTATGTGTATTTTACTTGAATTCATTCTTCTCTTGAAAATGAGTAAGGTTTTCCTTGATATTCATGCAAATTAGGGTGTGTATTGGAGTTGTGTTTGTGTTGATGGTTGAATTGAGAAGATGTTTTATCACTGGGTTATTTTGGGTTTAAGTTGAGTTGTATGGAGAAGAATTTCATTCTATTTCTTTATCTTTACATGTTTGAATGTTTGAACTCATTTATGTGTTTGGATGATTACATATATATTTGGGAACTATATAGTAGGAGTTCAAGGTGCTTGAATTGAGTTTATGAACCATGTTTACGGTGATTTTAGATCCTAAAATTTCATTAATTTCCCTATATTCCTCCTCTAGAAAGGATTGGCCTTGTGTAATTGTTGCTTAAATTTCAGACTGCAAAACAGGGTAGATCACCGCACGTACGGGGCTCACAGCCGCACGTGCAGGGCTCACAGCCGCACGTGCGGAAAACAGGGGAATCCGAGGCTTGAGACACTGAAATAAAAGCATGTGCGTGGCCTCACTGCCGCACGTGCGGGAGCCACTACCGCACGTGCGGGGCTCACAGCCGCACGTGCGGCCCATGCTGAGGAAATTCTGTCTGCTCTATTTTACCTATTTAACCCTCTTATGTTATTAAAATTTGTATTTGATGCCTCTTCAATGTTTGTAAATTCGTTCAAAACGAAACGAATCAGATAATGTTTAATCAGGAAATGAACTAATTTCTGAACTGCGCGTGTATGTAGGGCATATACCGGAAGGGACTACCGCTTCACCACAACATTGTGAGTACTAGTACTGTAGTTGTACATTTACCTACCGTTAATAATTATTATTATTAACGCTCTATTCTTCGCAAGTTAATTACGTTAACAATTATAAATGATTGGAAAATCTGCGTACATTGGTACGACTCTGGAATTACTCTGCTTTGTTGGTATCTGTTAGGCCTAAGGCCGTTCTGTATGTTACTGGGCTTGAAGCCACTCTGTTTAAAGACTGGGCCCAAGGTCGTTCTGTATGTTACTGGGCTTGAAGCCACTCTGTTTAAAGACTGGGCCCAAGGCCGTTCTGAAATTATTTACAGAATAAGCTTGATTATATACCCTCTGCACTTATGTAAATTATAATTCAAGTTTAAACGTTGAATTGTTTGAGTACTATTATTCACTGAGCCTGGCTCACCTTGCGTTATGTCTGTTTCTGCAGGCAATCAACCTGGAGGTCAGTCTTAGTTCAGCTTTGGTCATCCCTTTGGTCAAGCAATGTAGAGGAGCTTATGCATTTTGTGGGGTTCCCTTAATAACCCCTAGTTTGGTCTTTAAGCTTTTGTTTAATGTAATTAATATGTATAACCTTCTTTTCACCAGAGCTTTTGTTACACGCCCAATCATGGGGCTAGGTCTGTATATGTGTATGTACATAACTGATTCTCATGTGTATGTTCATTGCATAATTATCTACCAGATGCAATGTTTGTGATCCTGGCATATTAGTGGTAGCTCAATGGATACTAATTATGTTGATAATTGCTTCCGTTCAGGCCCTATATGTTATGTAAACTAAATTTTGTGTCTGTTCCAAAGTGGTCATGCCCAAACTTTTAGGGGCAGGTTTGGGGCGTGACAAGTGGTATCAGAGCACGAGTTGCTATCTCACACACGAATCCATTGAGCCTTAGGATGTCTAGAAAAGACTCAGGCATCATGCATAACATTCTGAAAGCATATAAACAGATTGATGGCAACGTTAATTGTATATGCACTATCTGCTAACGCTAATGATTATGTTCCATGTCTATTGTATATTCTTTGTGTATATTGTAATTGTTTGTTATGTAGAATATGGTGAGAACAAGAACGAAAGACCCGGAGGATGCCACTTCTGCACGGTTGGACAGAATGGAAAGAATGATTATGGAAATGGCAGAGACCTTGAGACAATAACAGCAATAGCCACAACTGCCACCGCCGCCGGTACCTACGCCTGTGGTACAAGATTTCCATGCTGAGGACCGGACTATCACACTCACGAGGGAATTTAAGAAGATGAAGCCGCCATCATTCAAAGGAGGAATAGAACCAATGAAAGCCGAAGCGTGGGTATTGGGAATAGAAAAGTTGTTTGAGGTTTTCCTTTGTACCGAAGCCCAAAAAGTATAACTTGCTGCCTTCACTCTTGAAGATGAAGCATAGAGGTGGTGGATGCTTACGAGAATTATACACCAAGGGTTAACATGGGACAGATTCTTAGAACTGTTTTATGACAAGTACTTTCCCCAAAGTATGCGAGATAAGACGGTGATAGAATTTGAAACTCTCAGACAAGGGAACAAGACCGTTGCAGAGTATGAAGCCCAATTTGCAGAACTAGCTCGGTTTGCACCTCATATGGTGGACACGGATTATAAGAAAGCATGAAAATTTGAGGGGGGACTACGGACTGCTATCCTTGACCGAGTCAACATGTTGAAGTTACCCACTTATGTCGATGTGTTGGAAAGGGCCGTTATAGTAGAGGGAAACATTGCTGCTCAGAATCGAATTTCCGAGTGCAAAGGAAAGAGGCAGAATACTCAGTCATCAAATGGGTCAATCACTCCACCAAACAAGAAACAAAATTCAGGGACTTCTAGTACTTCCACCTTTACTTCAGATTCAACTCCTGTTTGTTCAGAATGTGGAAAGAAGCACCGTGGGACTTGTTATCGGTTGTCTGGAGCATGTTTTCGGTGTGGCAAAACGGGTCATCTGGTAAAGGATTGTCCTCAAAGGAATCAACAAAATGGCAATAGGGCTACTACAAGTTCAGCAGGGTCTACACCAGCTCTCAACACCAAGGCGGCTGCCAAGCCTGTTAACAACAAAGACACCGCGAGATAAGGGAGGGTGTTCGCATTAGTTCTAGGAGGTGTGCAAAATGCTGCAACAATGGTGTCAGGTATATTTATTGTTCACGGTCACTCTGCTCATGTATTGTTTGATTCTGGCTCTACCCATTCCTTTGTGTCAAAACTATTTGCTCAAAATTTAGATAGATCTGAAGAAGTATTATCCTATATGCTATGTGTGTCCTCACCTTTGGGGGATTCTATGATCTGTACCTCTGTATATTTTGCTTGTGAACTCCTAATTGGGGATATCCGGGTATATGCCAACTTGTTGCCTCTTGACATGACTCACTTCAATATTATTCTGGGTATGGACTGGCTGAGTGAATATTGTGCAACTATTGACTGTTTGACTAAGCAAATCAATTTCCATCCTCCGGGACAATCAGAATTTACCTTTCAGGGACGTGGAGTGACTTCTCCACCTTATTTGGTTTCTGTAGCAAAGGCTTGTAAATTAATTCAGAAAGGGTGTCAGGGGTATTTATGCAGTGTTTTGGAAGGGCAAGTGATGAATGGGAGTACTGACATGATTCCAGTTGTCTGTGAATTTCCGGATGTTTTTCCGGAAGAATTACCGGGGGAGTTAGTATACCGTGAGATCGAGTTTACAATTGAAGTGGAGCCGGGAATTCAATCCATTTCTAAGACTCTGTATAGAATGTCACCAGTTGAAATGAAGGAATTAAAGGTTCAGTTGCAAGATTTACTTGATAGGGGGTTCATTCGCCCGAGTGTCTCTCCTTGGGGTGCACCAGTTCTGTTTGTGAAAAAGAAAGACGGAACACTCCGATTATGTATAGATTACATGGAACTTAATAAGGTAGCGATTAAAAACAAGTACCCATTGCTGCGGATTGATGATTTGTTTGACTAGCTACAAGGGGCACAAGTCTTTTCGAAAATTGACTGACGGTCTGGATACCACCAATTGAAGGTCAAAGCTGACGATGTTGAGAAGACAACTTTTCGAACCCGGTACGGTCATTATGAATTTCTGGTTATGCCCTTTGGAGTTACTAACGCACCAACAACATTTATGGATTTAATGAACCGCGTCTTTAAGCCTTATTTGGATGAGTTTGTGGTAGTATTTATCAATGACATCCTCATTTACTCGAAGAATGCAGAAGCTCATGAGAATCATCTTCGTTTAATTCTTCAAACATTCCGAGAAAAGAAACTGTATGCAAAGCTGAAGAAATGTGAATTCTGGCTACATGAGGTGGCATTTTTATGGCATGTAATAACAAAGGAAGGAGTTTCTGTCGATCCACACAAGATTGAGGCGATCATGAATTGGCCAACTCCTACTAATGTAATTGAGGTGCGTAGCTTCATGGGATTAGCCGAGTACTACAAGAGGTTTGTTCAAAATTTCTCCAAAATTGCTGTACCACTTACTCAACTAACTCAAAAAGGAGTTGTATTTGAATGGTCAGAACAGTGGGAATCTGCCTTCTGAGAATTAAAAATGAAGTTAACTACAACTCCAGTTCTTGCCTTACCATTTGGTACTGACGGATTTGTGATCTACAGTGATGCTTCCCATAAGGGATTAGGTTGTGTGCTTATGCAAAATGGAAGGGTTATTGCTTATGCTTTACGACAACTTAAACGCCATGAAAAGAATTATCCCACACATGACCTTGAGTTAGCCGCAGTAATTTTTGCTTTGAAGATGTGGCGGCATTATCTGTATGGCACCACTTGCGAAGTATACACCGATCATAAAAGCCTCAAGTACCTTTTCAACCAGAAAGAGTTAAATATGCGACAGCGGCGATGGTTAGAACTTATTAACGACTACGATTTGCAGATCCATTACCATCCTGGTAAAGCCAATACGGTTGCAGACCCACTTAGTTGGAAGAATATGGGAAATCTGGCAAGTCTGGTTACGGGGAAAAAGGAACTATTATTTGAATTGGACAAAATGAATATAGACCTTGTGGTACATGGACGAGAGGCCATAGTAGCAGCAGCGATGGCCCAACCGACATTAATAGAAGAAATCAAACTACTTCAGATGGAGGATGGAACTCTGAAGAGGATATGTGATGAGTTAGAGACAAAACCGAGACCGGGATTCAACTTGATGAATTTAGTACTCAAATTCCAAGGCAGAATATGTGTTCCCAATGTGTCAGGAATTAGGCAGAAATTGATGGAAGAAGCACATGCCTTGAGATTATCACTGCATCCTGGGAGTACTAAGACGTATCGGGATTTAAAACAAAATTTTTGGTGGCCAAGTATGAAAAAGGAACTTGCGGATTTCGTCTCCAAATGTTTGCAAGGTCAGCAAGTAAAGGCAGAGTATTAGAGACCGGCAGGGTTATTGCAACCCCTTCCAATCTCGGAATGGAAGTGGGAACATTTGACCATGGATTTTGTTGTAGGGTTACCACGGACTCCTCGGGTATGAATTCTGTATGGGTCATTGTAGACCGGTTAACTAAGTCTGCCCATTTCCTACCTGTGAAAACTCAATACAATGCGGATAAACTTGCTGTAATCTATGTGAATGAAATTGTGAGACTCCATGGTGTTCCAGTTTCAATAGTATCAGATCGAGATCCGAAGTTTGTATCTAGGTTTTGGCAGAGTCTGCAAGAAGCAATGGGTACAGAATTAAAGTTTAGCACAGCTTTCCATCCTCAGACAGACGGACAATCTGAGAGAACGATACAGACATTAGAGGATATGCTCCGAATGTGTATGTTAGATTTTCAGGAAAGTTGGGAAACCCATCTACCGTTAGTAGAGTTCGCATATAATAACAGCTACCATTCGAGTATTGGGATGGCGCCCTATGAGGCTCTGTATGGAAGACCATGTCGTTCCCCCGTGTGTTGGGCCGAAGTTGGAGATAGGTCATTGTTAGGACCCGAAATTGTTCAGTTGGCAACTGAAAAGATTAAAACCATTCGAGAAAGATTAAAAACTGCTCAAAGCAGACAGAAGAGTTATGCGGATAACCGACGGAGGGATTTGGAATTTGAGGTAGGCAATCATGTTTTTGTGAAAGTCACTCCAATGAAAGGGCACCCAAGATTCGGAAAGAGGGGTAAGTTGACACCCCGATATATTGGTCCATTCCAGATTCTGGAGAAAGTCGGTTCTGTGGCTTACCGAGTTGCTCTTCCTCCAAGTATGAGTCAAGTGCATAATGTGTTCCACATCTCTATGCTCCTAAGCTACCTTCCGGATCTGTCTCATATTATTGACTATCATATCGTTACAATTGATGACAAATTAACCTATGAAGAAAAGCCAATTCGAATTCTGGGTCGGCAAGTGAAACAACTATGGAACCAAGAGATTCCGGTGGTGAAAATTGAATGGCAGGAACATTATGGAACCGAGGCTACTTGGGAAAAAGAAGAGGAAATGCAACATCAGTATCCGCATCTGTTCCTATCCTAAGGTAAAACAAGTTTGAGGGACCAAACTTGTTTAAGAGGGGGAAAGTGTAATAACCCGACCCTCGTACATGCCTCTGGTATACTTTTAGTCCCTTACTCTATGCATTTATATGCGTATTGTAAAATTTCATGTGAAATTAAGTTTAATTGAGCGAATCTTATGATTAGAGATTCATATCTGTCTCCTAAGAGGAATATCTGTTATAATTGTAATGTTCAGATTAGAAATTAAAAGCCTTAGAAGCTTAATAATCTGAAATTGACTTTATAATTGAGTTCAGCATAATTTTTAGATCATAATATGACTTTCTGTAAAATTTTGATTTGGAATGATTAAATTGATTGATTTTTGTCCTTATTCATTTATATATATATATATATATATATGTGTGTGTGTGTGCTCTCTAAGCATTTGACTTTGAACTTTAACTCAAATATCTCCTGGGAGAGAAAAGAGAGAGTGTAGAGAAGTTGAGAGAAAGAACTAGGAGCAGGAGAAGAGAGAAAGGGAAAAAGATTAGGAAATTAAGGTATGTGTATTTTACTTGAATTCATTCTTCTCTTGAAAATGAGTAAGGTTTTCCTTGATATTCATGCAAATTAGGGTGTGTATTGGAGTTGTGTTTATGTTGATGGTTGAATTGAGAAGATGTTTTATCACTGGGTTATTTTGGGTTTAAGTTGAGTTGTATGGAGAAGAATTTCATTTTATTTCTTTATCTTTACATGTTTGAATGTTTGAACTCATTTATGTGTTTGGATGATTACATATATATTTGGGAACTATATAGTAGGAGTTCAAGGTGCTTGAATTGAGTTTATGAACCATGTTTACGGTGATTTTAGATCCTAAAATTTCATTAATTTCCCTATATTTCTCCTCCTGAAGGGATTGGCCTTGTGTAATCGTTGCTTAAATTTCGGACTGCAAAACAGGGTAGATCACCGTACGTGCGGGGCTCACAGCCGCATGTACGGGGAGCATTGCCGCACGTGTAGGGCTCACAGCCGCACATGCGGAAAACAGGGGAATCCGAGGCTTGAGACACTGAAATAAAAGCATGGAAGGGCCTCACTGCCGCACGTGCGGGAGCCACTGCCGTATGTGCAGGGCTCACAGCCGCACGTGCGGGCCATGCTGAGGAAATTATGTCTGTTCTATTTTACCTGTTTAACCCTCTTATGTTATTAAAATCTGTATTTGATGCCTCTTCAATGTTTGTAAATTCGTTCGAAAACGAAACGAAACGAATCAGATAATGTTTAATCAAGAAATGAACTAATTTCTGAACTGCGCGTGTATGTAGGGCATATACCGGAAGGGACTACCGCTTCACCACAGCACTGTGAGTACTAGTACTATAGTTGTACATTTACCTACTGTTAATAATTATTATTATTAACGCTCTATTCTTCGCAAGTTAATTACGTTAACAATTATAAATGATTGGAAAATCTGTGTACATTGGTACGACTCTGGAATTACTCTGCTTTGTTGGTATCTGTTAGGCCTAAGGCCGTTCTGTATGTTATTGGGCTTGAAGCCACTCTGTTTAAAGACTGGGCCCAAGGTCATTCTGTATGTTACTGGGCTTGAAGCCACTCTGTTTAAAGACTGGGCCCAAGGCCGTTCTGAAATTATTTACAGAATAAGCTTGATTATATACCCTCTGCACTTATTTAAATTATAATTCAAGTTTAAACATTGAATTGTTTGAGTACTATTATTCACTGAGCCTGGTTCACCTTACGTTATGTCTGTTTCTGTAGGCAATCAACCTGGAGGCCGGTCTTAGTTCAGCTTTGGTCATCCCTTTTGGTCAAGCAATATAGAGGAGCTTATGCATTTTGTGGGGTTCCCTTAATAACCCCTAGTTTGGTCTTTAAGCTTTTGTTTAATGTAATTAATATGTATAACCTTCTTTTCACCAGAGCTTTTGTTACACGCCCAATCATGGGGCTGGGTCTGTATATATGTATGTACATAACTGGTAATCATGTGTATGTTCACTGTATAATTATCTACCAGATGCAATGTTTGTGATCCGGGCATATTAGTGGTAGCTCAATGGATACTAATTATGTTGATAATTGCTTCCGTTCAGGCCCCATATGTTATGTAAATTAAAGTTTGTGTCCGTTCCAAAGTGGTCATGCCCAAACTTTTAGGGGCAGGTTTGGGGCGTGACAATTTCACACTTGATTTCAGAGCATATAGTGTTGTCATGCTTCCATGTTTGTCACTTCTTAATCATGTTTGAGAGTTGTGCTCTTATGCTTAGTTGATGGGCCAATGCATGAGCATGCATTATCTTGCATTTCATGCCATCATTTCAGAGTATTTTGGCTACTGTTTTGGAGCCTCTTAGGTCTGCCCATATTCAGTTTAAGTCCATTGAGCATTGTATTGCATGCCTCTTGTGAGATGCTCTTTCCTAGCTTTGATGCCTTAAGCTTCTAAACTTGCCATGCATGCATTGTTCGCATGATAGAATCTTGGGCATGCCATCCTAGCATTGGTAGAATAGCCTGTTGTTTGCATGTTGTTGCATTGCATTGTGTTTGCATGTTGTTTGCATGTTGCTACATTGCATGTTGTTTGCATGTGCATGCATTACATTTTATTTACATGCCATTAGCATTGATAAGTTGGTCATGTTGCATTGCGTTGTGTTTGGATAGGGTGTTAATCCAAACACGAGAAAAGAGGGACGTTTCATACTTGAAGTGATGAAACGTGCCTCATTTCTCGGTCGCCGACCCTCTTGATCATGCATGATAGAGGTTAAGGCCCTTATGTGTTATTTGTGCATTCATTGACATTGAATTGTGCAAACTTGGCTTTTCGGCCATCATGCATTGCGATGCTCGGTTGGTGGCCCGAGAGTCAAGAATCGTACTCCCTTGAGCTTAAGAAATGATAGGGAGGGTGGTTGTGCACACATATCTTACAAATACACTACTGTGCCCCTTTTTGTTCTCTGTTGCAACAAACTGGAGTTGGGCAGAATTTTCTGGTCGGTAGACCAGTAAAAGTGGCTGGCCGACCACTTTTTCTAGTCTGCAACATGTGTAAGTGGTCTACAGGTGGTCTACAATACCATTAAGTGGTCGGCAGCCTTCCTGGAGGTCTCCATGTTGGAGTAGAAGCTATCTGGAGGTTTGTACAGTGTTCTGAAATCAAATGCAAACAGAGGCAAGTTGGGGCATAGTAATGGATTTCCGAACGAGGCGACCGAGCATGCATGCACTTCTCGCCCTGAGGCTCCTTTTAACTGCTTTGCTTAGCTAGTTAACTATTTGGTTCTGTACTTAAGTAGTTAATGCACTTAGCTATTCATTTGTGTTTGTAATTAGTTAACTTGTTAGTTAATTAGCTTCGTTTTGTAATAATTAGTTCAATTAGCTTAGATTAGCTAGTTAGCTTATTATTCGAACCCTCCATCGAGAGGGCACAAATGTTGTAATAAGTGTGCGTGTGTGTGATGCATGTCTTCCAACCCCCATTTCTTTCTCCCTTTTACTTATATGCTTTCAGTGGTTAGTTTTAGGGCATATTTCAATTGGCATCCTTATGCTTCGCATGCGTGCATCATTCATCTGTCTTGCATGCACGGGGCTCGGCGCATCATACAAACTGCATTGTATTTCAATACTAATTTGAATACATGTTATCAAGTTGACATCACATCTTAGAATAGCCGAGCCTATCTTAGTTGCATTTTTGCATGTGTTGCATTAGGCACTTAACATAGGTAGGATCATGTATTGATTACTAACTAGCTTCTTTTTTGGCTCGAAGTACACTACGAGTGTTTATGCTTTAGCATCCTTGCATGTGTGTAAGCGACTGCCATGATAGCATGCTTGCCATGAGGCTATGTGCTTATGTGTTTAAATGCATGAATGTCTGTTGGTGAAGACTGATTGCTTGGATTGGAACAACTCGATGATTATGAGTTTTAAGCCCACTTGAAGTGGCAAATTATGTTTTTCTAAGCCCACTTGAGGGTGGCAAATCCACGTCTTAGCCTACTTGCGAGTAGCACTTTCAAACCACTTTTGAAAAACAAACATGAGTTGTTTTGTTCCAATTCGCGTGATTGAGTCTATACTTGTATGCTGTGCGCATCACATAGTAAGCTAGCTAATAAACCGGAATAAGAACGCATGTATTTTCAAAAACAACATTTCACGTTAGTAGAGGTCGATTTTTGATCGGACGAGCGGGGGTGCTCATTTCATGACCTTCCCCCTTCGTACCCAAGTTCCCGAGCCGAGGCAACTTTGGTGATGACGAACACGTGGCCTTAGGCACGAGTCAGGGTTTCCTAAATTTTCCAAAATAAAATATTTAGGTGGCGACTCTGAAATCTGGCAAAGCAGTCCATGTTTGGCACTTTTTGATTCCAAATCAATTTTCTAAAACGATTTTCTGGATTTGGACTCTTTGGTGATTTATCAGTCTTACATTGCACTTTGTGAGATTAGATTCAAAACCGTAACAGGAGTCCGAACTGTAGTAGCTATGAACACAATTCGCGCCTTCGTGCGCAAAGCAGAGTTTCGGGCGGTCTATAACGTGCTTGATGATTTAGATTGTTAGTTTTAATTGTTTAGGAATTGGTATAATTAAATCTTGATCTAATCACGAATCACTTAGGTTTTTCACAATCTATTTATCTATTTTTTGAAATCACCCTATCTATTAGAATCACAAAATTTGTCTATATATTGAAATTCACCAAGCTTATTTTTCTATCCATTGTAATCCACCAAACAACCTATGTGTTGAAATGCGACACATGCCATTTATTCAACACTATATTTATTGAATATTACACATTTCTCTACTTCACCACCACCACTTACCACCACCACTTGTTGTCGCTGCCGCCAACGACCACCTTTCCGATGACTTTTCCAACCAATTTTTCAGTGTCTTTTTTGGCGCCGGCTAAATTTTCCAACGAGTTTTTTTAGAGTGTTCTTATCTCGAAATAATTTTTTTTTCTTAGATCTAATACTTTACACCCTCTTTAGGATGGATTTTTCATTAATTTTTTCTAAATTTTTATAGTTTTATTTAATTTACATAACACTTAACTTCCTTTTTCATTAATAATTTGTTAGTTATTTAGATGAAAAAATGATGTCATCTCTTTTACATTAAAATATATTTTTTATATTGTTTATCTTTATATTTTCACATCATTTGAATTAGTTTCGATCTATTTAAGTTAGTGTAATTTTGTTAAAATTGTGAAATTTATTTATTTTTTTAAACTTAAAAAAGATTAGTATAATTTATCTACTTTTTTGAAGACAAATCTTAAAAAAAATTAATTAATTAATTAATTTACTAAGAAGAGGGCTGTGCAATTCATGAAGCTTGTGGAATATTGACACACTATTAGCTGTTGTGATGTTGACTCTAATGTTTACCTTCTATGAAGAACTTTTCAACACAAATGTCCAAGTTCCCACAGTTCCATGAACCTCCCAAGTAATAAGCTAATCTCAAAGTGAGACACGATCATTTAGTCCTTTTTGACTCTAATCTTCTCGTCCTAACTCAAACACTATTACATTTTTTGTAATTTCAGCCATTTATATAGTCACCTAAAATAACATAAAATTTGAAATTTTGTAAATCCGTTGAGCCAAGTTAAATTGAGTAACTAATTATTAAATTTTAGTTAGAAAATTTAATTATTCTATTTAGTTTTGAGAATTTGAGATTAACTTGTTACTTGAACAATACAATTTGATAAAAATGTTATTAATTTCTAATTAAATTAAATTTTAAAATATATTATATTTAATATATCTTACCTCAAGTCAAGAGCCGTCCGTCCATTAACACGGCCAACTGATTTGACTTCTTTTTTTTCTTTTGGAAAAGTTATAAAAAAAAAGAAAAAACAAATACAAACACTACAAAAAAATTGATTTTTTGCGACGGTAAAATACCGTCGCTAATACTCCTAATGCTGTCGCTAATACTTTTTGCGACGGCAAAATGACTTTTTGCGACGGCAACAGGGGGGTCGCAACTGCAGGGGTTGCAAAAGAGTTTTTGCGACGGCAAGTGCCGTCGCTAATGTTTTGCGACGACATTTTTGCCTTTTTTGCGACGGCACCGTGCAGTCGCTAATAACGTTTGAAATTTCTTGACTTTTTTGCGACGGCTCTATTTTACCGTCGCTAAAAATATTATTTGAGATGGCAAAAAATACCGTCGCTAATAGTCTTTCTTTTGCAACGGCAAAAGCACTGTTTTTGCGACGGTGTGGTGCCGTCGCAAAAAGTATTAAAAATATGAAAATTCTTATTTTTGCGACAGTGTAATACCGTCGCAAAAAGTATTAAAAAAAATAATAAAATTTCTATTTTAAATAATAAAATTTCTATTTTTTGCGACAGTTTAATGTCGTCGCAAAAAGTAAAACCTGTAACAAAATCAATAAAAATAACAAAATTTCTGTTTTTTGCGACAGTGTAGTGCCGTCACCAAAAAGAAAAAAAATCCTCCGATAAAGTTATTATAAATATTAAAATTTCTCTATAATAATTACATAATAATATAAAAATTCCTATATAAAAATAACAATTTCTACATAATAAAATATTCTTCCATTCATAATTACACATCAACAAAATTATCCCACTACATAATGTTCCATAATTATCCTCCGATAAAATTTAAAAATATAAAAGAAATGAAAAAATAAACACAATCTCACATATTCAATTCACATGCAAGCTTGAAGGAGGGTCGGATGTTTCATCACCACGATACAAATCTGTACTATGAAAATTGGTTACAAAATATTCAACCCTCAGTTTTCCTCCAAAATCAAGGTTGATTGTGTTCAATTATCATTTTCCTCAATTAGAGAGTTGCACAAACGCAGGGTAAATCTTTGAATGTGAACAAATCCATATTACTGGTAAATTACTTGCAATTGTTCTCAGTATCAGTCCAATATCTTAGTCTGTTCACTGAATTCACAGCCATATCAACTGCTCTAGCCAATTCAACTGCTGCTCCAACGTAGGTACGAGGGGTTAACTCCAACAGGTTGGCCTTTGCTTCAGTGGGCAATTCCAAACCTGGAGATTGTGTAAGGAAATTTTTATTCTGAAACCAGAAAAATTTGTATATTAAGGACTCAATACATAATGAAGATCATAATGAAACAAAGAGAAATTGTATTTGGGCTATACAAATTTACAAAACTAGAATTCTTAAGGAATGCCCTTATAATGAAGAGAAGCCAATAATTAATAAAACAATTGTTTTATATAATTAAAAACAAGCATAATCTCCCAGAAACACCAGATAGGGATTCAGGCAGTGACTCATTTTAGCCAAAATCAAAAAGCAAAGGACTCAAATATCCAATAAATCAAATTACCACAAAAACAAATGCAACAGGATACACTAGATTTTGAATAATAGTATACAGACAAGGGCTATAATAATGCAAAACATGACATAACATAACATGTCGCGAGAACCCCGAACCCGAAGAATACTGCCAAACTATGTCCACCATATACCTTAAACATTTTTTAAGAACATCAAATATAGTCTGATAACGGAAGATGACAAGAAGCAACATTTATCAACTGTAAGCAACATGAAAAGTAATGAAGTTAGCCAAAAGAAAGAGGAAAGAAAAGAAAAGAAAAATTGAGCTTTTCCAAGTAGTTGAAGTATTTAAGTCCAGTTGAGTGTGAAAGCTGTGTACGATCCAGTTCTAAAAAACTAAAAAGCAGAGATTCATAGCAAAGTAATTCAAGGTCAACTATAAGCAGAAGTGAAGCACATACATATTTAAGTAAACAAGGCGGAGTAGAACCGTAGCCTTTTTGTTCTCTGTTAGTTTTCCCAACAACTCAAAGGCCACAAAAGAATTTGATCTCCTTATGCGTTCACGATGGTCATTTCTTTTATATATTTGACTTTCTTTAGAGTCCACATCCATGTTCTGGTTATCTTCACTTCTATCTCTCCATTTTCTTTATCAACAGATGTCATTTGCAAACCCCAGTCATATGATGTGCTATCAATTAAGCCAACGATAATGCTGAAGAAGCACAACACCATAGCATGTCCAAGCTCCAGAAAAATCAAGATGGTTTTCTCAAAAATAAGGTAGTTTTTGGAGGGGAAAATGAGATCAAACTTACCACTGGCGCTGTTTGGGAACCCAGGTTTGGGGCTAAAGTAGCCTCAAACACTAAGTCCTCTTCTAAAGCAAATTCAGTTCCTTGTGAGAAACTTATGGAGACCCTAAGTCCTCTTCTAAAGCAAATTCAGTTCCTTTCTAGATTCTAAAACCATGTCGGTATACTTTAGGATGATGAAAGTTTGAAGCATTCACTGACCAAGGAGTTTTAATTAATTTAAATATAATTAAAAACTAACCTGAAGGAAGGGATTGCTTTTGCTTCAACTTGTCAGCCTTTTCTGAGTCAAACACACAGAGTGTGGAGGTACCTGGAACAACAAATGTAATATCTGAGCTTCCAAATATTGATTGAAATTGGGATATACAATGATAAACAAACTACAAACCAGCTGCTCCTAATATAGTGAATATATATAGTGAATTAAGCCTTACTACAAAACTCTTCACATTGATAGTGAATATATATATATATATATATATATATATATATGAACTACCAACCATGAGCAAGTTATGACTTGTTGGAAAAATTCAAGAACTTTATGCAAAGAAGAATGGGTCAAGATTTAATTCATGAACAATGATAGTCATCAGGAAACTTCAAAATGGGCAATACAGAACTCTGCTGCTGCTTCCACCGCAGCCTCCAAACCCATCTGATTACTCAATCTGTACACCATTAAAATCAAAATCAATATAAATTGAACCAAAATATATCATTCATACGTGTACACACTCACCACTGCAATACATACACATCTATTTATATTAAAGCACACGACTCATATATATACAGAGAGAGGTTCCTCAGTGACAATATATATATATATATATATATATCTTCTATGTAGAGTTCAAGAGTACATCAGTACAGGTACAGCACCTTCAAACCCATCTAAATCGAACAACCCAGCTCTGTTTCTTGAATCTTGATGTTCTTGGATCGAGTAAAAGCAACAAAATCTGATTCCAAAACCCTGAGATTGAGTTCAAGAGTACATCTATTTATACAGAGAGAGAGGTACCTCAGTGTAGATCGATCGTCGCTCAATGCAAATCGATCGCCGTTCGGAAGTGTAGATCGTCGGTCGTTCAGTGTAGATCGTCGGTCAGAGGTTCACCGTGTAGATCGTCGGATGATGGGTGGGTAGGGTAGAGAGAGAGAGAGAGAGAGAGAGAGAGTCTCTGCGTGTGTGTTGGGTTTGTTTGTTTGTTGGGTCTGTCAAAAAATTAGGGCAAGATCTAAAGAAAAGGGGCAAGAGGCGTAAGGAAAATTTGGGAAAAAAAGGGAGGAGCGGGAATGGAAAAAATAAAGGAGCGGGAATGAAAAATAAAAATAAAAATAAAAAAATAATTAAGTAAATTTAGTTTTTGTTAAAAAATATTTTTTTTTTTGTAGCTAATGAATTTTTTAAAAAATTTTTTTTTTTAGTTATTAAGATTGAAAATTTATTTGTTTCATTTTTATTTTAATGAAAATAAATATTATTATTTTTTATTTTGTAGAAGTAGGGGTAATATATATTTTAATGAAAAATATTTTCTACTAAAATAAAAAGTTAATTTTCTGTAATCAATGAAAAATATTTTTCTGTGGCCTATTTTTTTTTATTACTAAAAATCATGAACTAATTTTTTGTAGTAGAGGAAAAGAAGCGGCAGCAGTAGTAAAGGTGGTGGATAAGAGATGATGGCGGCGGTGGTGGTGGTGGTGGTGATGGTGATGGCGAAAGAGATTAGTGGTGAAGTTTTGATAGTGGTAGTGTAAATGGAGTGCAGGGGTGAAAGAGAGGTAATGGTAGTAGTAGTGGCAGTAGTAGTAGTGGTGGTAGTGGAGTGGTGGCGATAGTAGTAGTAATGGTAGTCGTAGAGGTGAAGTGGCGACAATAGAAGTAATAGTGGTGGTGGAATGGTGTTTGCAGTAGTGGTGAAGGTGGTAGAGGAGATGGGTGGTGAGAGAGAGTGATAGACAGAAAAGAGACATAGAGAGAAGAGAGCTGGACGAGAGAGACAAAGAGAGATAGAGAGAAGAGAGATGAGCAAGAAAGACATAAAGAGAAGAGAGATGAACGAGAGAGACAGAAAGAAAGATAGAGAGAAGAGAGATGAGCGAGAGAGATAAAGAGAAGAGAGATGAACGAAAGAGACAAAGAGAGAAAAGAGATGAAAAAAGAGATGAAAGAAGAGATAGATGAATGAGAGACACAGAGAGACAGACAGACAAACAGACAGAGAGAGAAGAGTGATGAGTGAAAGAGAGAAAGAGAAGAGAGAAATGAATATGAAAAAATGGATGAAAAGATATAGACAAAGAGAGAGAGAAAGAGTGAAAAGAGATAAACGAGAGAGAGAGAGACAGAGAGAGATGAACGAGAGAGATAAAGAGGAGAGAGAGAGGGAGAAGAGAGATGAGAGAGATAAAGAGAAGATAGATGGACGAGAGATACAGAGAGACAGACAGACAAAGAAGAGTGATGAGTGAGAGAGAGACAGGGAGAGAGAGATAGACAGAAAAAGAGATAGAGAGAGAAAGAGAAAGAGAGAGATGGAGAGATAGAAAAAGAGAGAGAAACAAGAGATCAGCGAGAGATAGAAAAAAAGAGAGAGAAATAGAGCGAAAAGAGATGAGCGAGATAGAGACACAGAAAAAGAGAGAGACAGAAAGAGAAGAGAAATGAGCGAGAGAGATAGAGAGAGAGAGAGAGAAAAAAAAAAGAAATGAGAGAGATAGAGATAAGAGAGATGAGCGAGAGAGACAGAGGGAGAAAACAGATGAGAGAGATAGAGAGAAGAGAGATAGGCGAGAGACACAGAGAGAAAATGAGAGAGAGAAACAGGCAGACATAGAAAGAAGAGTGATAAGTGAAAGAGATAAAGAGAAGAGAGAGAGATAGAGACAGAGAGACAGGAAGATGAAAAAATGAATGAAAAGAGAAATGTTATATCAAAAGAGTAAGACAACATTGTTTTTTTTAATTTTTTTTTGCGACAGAAAAAAACCATTGAATTTATTCAAACCATTTTGTGACTGTATATATATGAAGCTATCTCAAAACCACAATCACTATGCTAGGTTAGAGTTTTCCAAAAACTCTTTTGAGGAAATTATACTTTCTTGTTTTCCGTGTCATATTGTTTTTATTGAATTTTTTTAATATTTTAAGTATTTTTTTAAATTTTTAGACACACCTAACATAAATACACCTAAAAATTAAAAAAATTGTAAAAAAAATCTTTCAAAAATTCACTAAATACCAAAAATACAAAAAAAAAATACAATAATTCAATATATTTTTGTTTGTATTTTTATGTATTTATTAATTTTTAAAAATATTTTTTCATAAAATTTTTATTTTTTAGATACATCTAAAAAAAATATTTAAAATATTCACTAAAAAAAAAAACACGAAAGCCACTTTTTGCGACGGCAGAAAATGCCGTCTAAAAAAAGCAGAGTATTTGCGACGGCACCATTTGCCGTCTCAAAAAAGCAGAGCATGTGCGACGACACTATTTGCCGTCTCAACAAATGAGAGTATTTGCGACGCTTTTTTGAGACGGCATTTTCTGCCGTCGCAAAAAGTGACTTTTTGAGACGGCAAGTGTGCCGTCGCAAATAATTCCGTCTCATATACCCACTTTTCTTGTAGTGAAAAGTTTGATTCTTATAATAAAATAAGTTTTGAATTTTTAATTCTAGCAATTTAAATTCTAATTTTTTCATTTGTTTTCAATATAATAAATTATTTGTCTATTTTTATTACGCAAAATTGATAAAAAAAAAATAATATGTTAACGATTAAACTCAATGTAGGTATACTTAAAATATTTAAAATATCATCTTCCGTTGAGTTTAATAATTTTTCCATCGATTTTAAATAAAAATAACTAAATGATTTAGATTTAAAAAAAATATAAAAAATAATTTTAAATTATCAAAACTAAAAACTTAATTTTTATGTTGTTTAATGTTAGAATGGTCAAATCTTGAAGTTTTTCATGTAATTTCTGCTTTTCTTTTTTATTATGCATATGGTACTGTTAGCTAGGTAAGGCTGCTTGACCCGTGTGAAACGTAAGGCATTGTGTGAACACCATACCGTGAAGACTTCTTATTCATTCCAAAAACAAACCCATAAAATAAAAATATTATAATCATTAAATTTATTTAATTTTTTTTTTTAGAGATGATATGCACAACAATATTTACAAACTGAACGTTTCAACTTATTGAAATAGGATAAATGATGAATCTCATATACCCTAACATAACAGTCAAGTTTAAATTATAAACTTGGGGAGAATCTCCTTCCTTAATTAATTGGGTAGGAATGGAATTGAATAAAATGATTATTCTATTATAATGTTCAAATAAAATTATCATTCATTATATTATAAATAAATGATATTTCTGTGTATAGGTTTAGAAACAAAAATTTCAGTTCATTCTCCCTTTACTTCTAGCGCTATACTAGCATTTTTATTAGGGTAATTCCTTACATTAATAACTTTTAAGGTTTAGAAAGAAAAAAAATAAATTATATTAAGCTTTATGAATATATTTCTTTAAAACTTTATTTCATACAACATTTTCTATTTTTGCATCAATATTTGTATTGACGAACAAAATTATCATATATTTATACTAATATATATACATATAATATTTTTATTATCTATGTCTAAGCACCAGTTGTCGCTGCTGAAAATTGGCTTTTAGAGGCGTTTAAAAAATGCCGCTATATCTATCAAAAACACCTCTAATTCTTTTTGTGACGCTTAGTACCAAACGCTGAAAACGCGGCCGTCGCTGTATCTTTATGGTGCTTTAAAAGCGTCGTTTATATCTATCAAAAACACCGCTAATTCTTTTTGTGACGCTTAGTACCAAACGCTGAAAACGCGGCCGTCGCTATATCTTTATGGTGCTTTAAAAGCGTTGTTAAAACGCCTCTAAATGTGTTATATATGGTAGAATGACGTCACGCCAGTATTTAGCAACGTTTTAAAAATGTTTTGATAGCTTTTTTCTATTTTTAAAATATAACCGCTGGCACTATACTATAGTGACATTTGAAAAACGCCATTATAGCTTTATTTTATTTTTTGAAATTGTGCTAATTCTGTGAGATTTAACTAAAAAAAAAATACCTGTAATAAAGCTGAAAATTAGCAATAATACGGATAAAAGTTTGTTGCTATTTCAATATATTGACTAAATTTAGGCAAACATTGTATAATTGTTCTAAACCAAAATCAAGCAACAAACACAACCAAAAAATAAAAGGAAAAAATGTTTTTTCACACATGTATTGCAAACCTGTCAAATAACAAATTCAATAAGACAAGCAAAAAAATATGATTTCAACAGAAGTTCCACATCAATTTTCTACAATCTTGGTTAGCACAGTAAAAAGCAAATAAAAATTTAACAATAAAATATTCACATCAGTTCCAGTTGCAAGTCGAGGAAGCAAATCAATAGCATCAAAGATGTTTTGTTGTTGGTTTTCAACATACCCTGCATCTTTGTTCTGCACCCATTTCAAAATGGATCGCAAATTTAACACAAAGCAGTGAAAGAAAGCATTTTCCCTCTGTATGGTTCTCGTCACATATAAGAGAACAGAAAAGAAAGAATTACGAACATCCAAGAAATGAAGCCACTTGCATCCAATTGTTAGAATTTTCCTTTTGATTTTCTCATTCTAAAAAACCAAACAGGGCTTTAAAGTCGACAAAACAAACAAACAAAGAAATTACATTGACATTACTGTTTGAATCAATCAACCGCTCTGCAACAAGGAAAAGCAATTTCTCCTACTAGATTTCTACAATGTCTGGGCTTAAATTCAAGTTGTTCTTTAACAGAAGAACATTACCTATCAAAAATAGCACATGTCGGTCATCAAAACACAGCTCTAACCCCAATTCCCAACACATATGGCAAGAAAAACCAATAGATATGAAGTCCTTACTACCAAATCACCTTCAAGAGATTCAATTCAACATGTCAGAAAACACATAATTCATCATGATGGCAAAAGTATTTTGACTGAGAAACCAAAATCCTTATTCCCAAAATCAACATCAAGAACAATAAAGACCTAGAATTTGCAATTACACAAAATTCATTGCTTGCAACATAATCTTTCAAATTGAAATTTAAATTGTAGACTATCATGCACTACTTTCCACTAATCATTCCTTGATTAAAGAATTTCATTAAAGAATTGCAGATTTGAGATTAACATAATACTAATGAAATAGTACAAACCAATCAAGGGAGACTAGAGCCAAAATTCTGGTAGTTGTGACAGATTTGCACAGATAAGGTTTTCCTATGCAAGGCCTAGGCTCATATAGCATGGTAGTAAGAAAAAGGATTGGCATTATAAAGGAATAAGATTGAAGTACAAAAATGGAAAGGAATGAAAAAAAAAATCCCAAAAAACCAATACTTGCTACATGTAAAAGATTCTCATGTACAAAATTTCCCAATGCACATGTATGATATTTTTGACATGAACATAAACTTTTTAAATTAGCATTGAAGATAACATCTCATAATCTTTTAAAAATTCAACACCAAATCACATCATGTCTTAATAGATTTAGAAAGTTGAGAAATTAAAAACTAGCGATGTAGGTACTTTTACCTTGTTAGTTCTTCTTCTTCCTGTCATTCTTTTTCTTTTTCTTTGAAAGGTGAGCTTACATTTAATAAGAACAAGTATTTTAATTAATAAGGCATTGTATTGTCAAAAAGGCTTTGATTAAATGATTGCTCACCTCTTGGGATGAAAATGTATGAGATTGTTGTTGATGTGTCATTGGCTGAATAGTGGGATGACTTCTAAGTGAATCCACAACTTATCATTCAGTAAGAGACTTAAGTTGTATAGTAGCTCTAGGCAATTTAAAGTAATAACTAGTAGAAATATTTATAGTTAAAATACCTGCTGCCTATGTAATGGGTTTGAGAGTCTAATAGCTAGTGCAACGGGTACGCCCGTAGCTTGTAATTGAGATTCCAAAAACTCAATTCGTGACTGAAAATCTGTGTGTATAGCCTGAATTTATTTCTCCATTACGTCATTCATCTTCAACTCTAATTGCATTTGATAACATTGAAGTTACTTTTCAACTTGTTCTTGAACTCGAGTTTTGAAGATATGATTTTGCTCTTGTGACTGCTTATATCTACCTCCAAAACCATCAATGGGACACGGTCCCAATCCAAACGTCTGAACACGACTAGGTAGCTCTGGGCCCATAACTTGTGTGAAGATCTGCCCATAGCACTAGACCTAGAATTCATAAGGTTTGTTCTCACTTCCTTTCATTGTTTTTCTATTTGTTGCTAGAGATTCACAAAAAAAGGTATTTATGTAGCTACTGCAGTAATCATACAGCAGAATCAAGCCCTTTCGGTACATAATTTGGCAGTCCAAAATCATATGAAAATTCCCAAATTTGAAGAATAACAATTAAGCAATAAAACTAAAATTTTAAATTTTGATTAGTACGTAAGAATTGGTTAGACAACTAGGCTAATTTGTGGTATATGCAGGTAGAACTGTGGCACTTCAGTTCCTATAAATGAACATATAGAGAAAGAGAAGGACAAGGACAAGATTCATATATTGGTAAAAGACTTTTAATTGATGTGAGGGGATAATTATATCATTATTATTAGATAAAAATTGAAATTTCACAACAACTTAAATTTTATCAATGTCATTTACATGATTTAAATTAAATTCCATATACTTCCACTTCTCAGCTTTCTTATGTTTGAATGAAAAGTAAACTAGTATCATTTGAGTTTAAATGGATTGAAAAAATCAACTTCAAATCAATAAGACTTCTGACAGATAAAAGCCATATTTTGAACATGTATCCTGTAGACATTTCAGCACTCGCTTCGTTACCATGTACATATACATCCATCCATCCATACATACATATATTTATATATATTATGAAAGAGAGGAAGACCAACCTTCAGACAACACTGATCTTGTATCCTGTAAGCCAACACTTCCTTTAGTCTCAAAAGGGCTTCTTACTTCCCAAACAGGTCCTCCTACATCTATATAAAAAGGTTAGTTTATCAGGTGTGATGCCCGGGTATATAACCTGTCTCTTTGTCCTTTAATTGTGCTTATTGTCAGGATTTAATCTAAGGTCTCGTCGACCATTTAAGTTCACCATTCTTGAAACCTTTCTCGAATTTCTTTCTTCTTCTTCTTCTTCTTTTTTTTTTTTCTCTTCCTTCTTTTTTTTCCTTTATTTCATTCCGGGGTTGAGTTTTATTGTCTCCAGATTAGCCAGGGAAATTTCTGGGTAAGCGGCAAAACCACATGTACAGGGGCTTGGGCTGTACGTACGGAAAGTGAGGCCACACGTTCAGGGGGTTTGAGGCCGCACGTGTGGAGATTGGAGCCCTTCACTCGTTCACTACTACTTTTATTGCATGAGGGAGGGCAGGTGTGAGAAGGTAAGGCCGCACGTGCGGAGGTGGGAACCGCACGTGCATAAGGGGCAAGCCACATGTGTGGGGATGGTGCTGCACGTGCGGAGAAGTGCTGAGTCTGAAAATTTCTTCCTTTCCTTCTCCTTGGACTAAGTGTATCTCATTTTTTGCTCTTCTCTCTCTCTCTAAAAATATCTTTTCCTCTCACTTCTCTCTAAAAACCTCCACCCACCACCAAAAATTCTTAATTTCTTCCAATCCATTAGAGTTTTGACCCAACATCTTTCATTAATTTTAGAGAGCTAATCAAGGGCTTTGTTTTGTGCAGTGGAGATTGGATTTCAACGCCGTCAAATTTGAGGGTTTCTTCTCATTTCTTCTCCAAAACTTGAGGTAGGGATTTCTTTGAGTTATATATATAATTTTTACAAGTCCTTGCTCGTTTGGAGCTATTTCGTGTTGTTAAGGCTTTTGATTTTTGGGTTATGAACTCCGAAGGGATTTTGAAGTGGGTTTCTCAACATTCTTTTCAAATCTTTAGAGTACAGTGTGATGTTGTCTTGGAAATGTGTTGTCTGGGTAAAATCTTTTCGAAAATGGAGAAAAACCTAATTTTGGTGAAACCCTAGCAATTGGGGATTTTGGAGAAACGTGGTGATTTTATGAAATTTATGCTTGATAAGTGATTCATGGCATATATGATGGAAGAATTTCTATGTTACATGAAAATGAGAAGCTCCATGGCAAAGGGAAGAGTTGAATTTCTTTAGAGTTTGTTGTTGAGCATGTTGTTATTGCTTGGTCTTAAAATGACAAGTTGAAAATGATGAGTAACATGTAGTGAAAGTACATATTATGAAATTGTTGTTTAACTCTTGATATATGTATAATGGAAGCACATTGTATAGCATATGTGGATATTTTGATCACAATGGAAAATGGTGTGGATTAAATAAAAGGGTGGAAATATTAAAATGCATGGAGACATATTGCATTGACATTCCATTACATTATGGTTGGATTTGATTTCATATTACATTGGAGAAATTAATGTTTTGAGAAAAGAGTTGTTTTGTAAAGCAAGATCATTGGATTTGTTTTGGGTAAATACATTGGTAAGTTCGGATAGAGGGTGTAGTTCGAAATTGGTTAAGTTGGCTTGAGTGTCCATGGTGAAAGATCGAAAACACGCATGGATGAGGTGCCACGTGCCATCCTGTGAGAGATCAGTAAAGTGGTTAGGAGGTGCTAGGTGCCTTCTAGTGAGAGACCGGTGAAGTGGTGAGGAGGTACCACGTGCCTTCCGGTGAAAGGCCGGTAAAGCGGGGTTTGAGTAGAGCTTGTTAGGCCTACTTGTGGACACTGGCCTAAGGATTACCTAAATTGTATTTACCTCCCTTGAAATTACATTTTGAAATTGTTGGAAAATTGTGTTTTCAAATTGACATTGTGCACAAGATTTTTTTTGAAGATGAGAAATTTAATTGAGCATGGCATTTGCATTCATCTCAAGGGATTGTATAAAATGTATATACATTGTTAAGATTTTTCTACTAGGCATTGAGCTGACCCTAGTGAATTTTGTGCAAGAAAAGAAGGGGTGAATCTGCCGAATTGAGGGTGGGAAATTTGTGTTTTGAGAGCACGTGGCTCTTTTATTTTCTGTTAGTATTTTTGTTAGGGCAAGGGCTTTACATGTATGGGTTCTGACAACCATTTTTGTGTAACTGGGCATAAGCCTTGGAACTTGTGGCCTTAAGGGCATTTATCTGTTTTGGATAGTGGTATCACGTGCTATAGATTCTTGTTCTAGAAATATGAATGTATAATTGCATGTGCTGTACTTTTGTTACCTCTTTAGAATTTAATGAATACAAATCTTGGGATGGATATTATTGCAAGGAGATGAGTTTTATATTTGTGTTAGATGCATGGTTAGGAGGGAATCTTGGACTCTTCTTATGTTTATTTTTTGGGGGACGTTACATCAGGTATACGTAAGAAAAGGACTTCAAATAGTTGATTAATCACCAGAGACAACTTAAGACACATAGATCATTATCTAATGAATCTTTTCATTCTAATACTATATCTGACAATTATCAGTATTTATTAATTCTTTTCCTATCCAATGGAAGTATAGCGATTCAGGTTTTGACCCAACCTATAGCGATTCAAGTTTTTGACCCGACATTTGTAGTGGTTCGGATTCGGGTTTATGGTTTTTGAATGTTGTTCACTGCCCTTTTTCTTTATTCCTCCTTAAATTTGGTTATTTGGGCATGTTGAATGTGTTTGGAACAGGTTGGTTGCTGGGTTTTCAAAAATTGTGTTGCCCACATTTTTTGTTCTCCACTCGAGCGGCCTTTCTTGCGCGTCTGCAAAAGTACTGGAGTGGTGTTTTTCACACTCGAGCAGCGTTTCCTATGCTTGAGCGGGTTGGCGCTCGAGCGAACTTTATTGTGCTCGAGCGGTTTGTCTGTTGTTTGCAAAAGTTCTAGATGTGTGTATTTTGCGCTCAAGCAGGCCACTTTTGCACTTAAGCGGAACAAAATTTTGTGTCTGACACTCGAGCGTCAACTCTTCCGCTCTAGCGGACTGTGCATATATCATATCATAAAAGTGGCATTTTATATCACTTTTCATTCTTCTTTCTCTCTCTCTCTCTCTCTCTCTCTCTAAAACTTTCTAAAAACCTAGATCTTGACTCTCTCTCTCTCCAAAACACTCTCTCTCTGTCTCTCTCTACATTTTGGCCTAGATCCTTTAATCTCTCCGCTCTAGTGCCTTTGGGAAAAGGGTAGAGCATCTTGAAAGCTCCATTTTTATCCGATTGGAGTTTGGTTTTGGAGTCATTGAAGTTTCATCCTTGCCCCATTGATCTTCTAGACTTGTGGTAGGGATTTTCTATGCTTTCATATGGTTTTTAGCTTAGTTATTTGTCATTGTGTAACAATGGTGGAATATTGGGGATATTTGTAGATGAACCTAGGGTTTGGGTGCAATGAAAAGAGGGGTTTTTGATGGAAGTGGAATAAATGAACATGGAGTTTGAAAATAAAGTCATGTTGTGTCAGAATGGTTGATTTTGGTACTTGGATTGATATTTTTGATGAAGGGGATTTTTGCCCTAAAATGATTATCATATTTATTTTGTATAAATAGTTGAAATTGGTGTTGTAAACATGGAATTGAGCAAGTATTGAAATAGATGGTGGGATTGAGTATGTAATGCCTTGCACCTTGAAAATTTTGAATAAAGTATCTGTCTTGAGATTCCATATTTGTTTAGAAATATCTGTATTGGGCTATCGGTGTAGGATAACTTTGATTGTTGTAGAAATTGCATGTGGATTAGGTGAATTGAAACTAATCTCTTGTTGGTTTTCATTGAATATGACTATGTTGATATACATTGTATATATATGATTGTTTGGGAGAAGAAATGAGATGTACTCCACGTATGATTATGTGTTTAAATACATTGTATATGTATGATTGTTTGGGAGGAGAAAGGGGATGGACTCCATTATAATTAAGTTGGCTGGAGTGTCTTGGGTGAAAGTCTCGAAATTTATACATAGGTGTCGATCCCACGGACGAAATATCCGTAAAATGGCAGTTTGAAGTGTTTGTGTATTGATTGTGGAATTGTAGAACCATTGAGTTGTAGTCTCATTTGGTTATGAAAGAAATGATGAAATGACTCATGAATTGAGAGGAATAAATGAACCATAAATGAATTGAAGGAAAATGGATCAAGAATCGGATTTGGTATCTTATGAATATATGAAATTATGAATGTTGTACTACAAGCATTGTAAATACACATCATACTTATATCTCAACTAAACCTCATATATTATGTTAGATTATTCCTGCTGGGCTGTGGCTCACCCTGTTTGGGAAAAACATTTTCAAGTATTGATGGCATGGCTCCACCATGGCAATAGCATTGGAGGGACTTTTGGAAAGCAAGAGCTTCTTTGTTTTGTTTCTTTTTTGTATAGCCCAGGGCTTTAATTGTATGAGCTAGTCTCTCATTTGTTGTAACCAGGCTAAGACTTGTAAAGATGTAAGCCTATAGGGCATTTATTTATGTTAAACCTTTTGTACTATTTATGTTATGAAATGAAAGAACATTATACTCTGATTTATGCTGTCATTTATATATGTTTTTTGGTTATATTTATAGTGTACTTTTGGGGGCATTACATGGCCCTTGTTATATCCCGGACTCGAGTTTCATGGTTTCATATTGTCGTTCACCTCTTGCTCCCCTTGTATATCCTTAAATTTGGCTATTGGGTTGTCGTGGTTGTGTTTGGAATAGGTTGGTTACTTGGTTTTGAAACCTTTTGTTGCCCAGGATTTTGCTTTTCCACTTGAGCGGCACTTCTTGCGCTTGAGTGGGCTTTGCAAACACTGGCAATGCCACGAGACGGTTATTATCCGGGAATGAAATCCGTATGTGTTTACGTGACTACGTGCTTATGCAGAGTGAATTACTATTGTCCACCACATTAGGACGCTAGTGAGTTAGCTTCGACACATTTGTAAATGTGCTAATCTCTTTTGTTACCTTCATTAGGATGCCAGGACGTGAACGTGGTGGTGGTAGGCGTGGTAGGCCTAGAAGGTATGAGGTGCCTTTACTGGATGATATTCCGGCAGAGGAAGAAGGGGTTCATCAGTCCAATGTGGCCGAACCAGTTGGTTAGTAGGCCATGGGCGCCTTAGCTCGCAAAATGGCCGGAGCATTGCGGGAGTCTATGGACATTCTCAGAGTTGATAATCAAGTCCAAGCCCAAGTAGCTGAGGTAGGGCCGTCTTTCTTGAAGTGGGAGTTTTTCTAGTCAAATCCGGATGAGTTTGTGGGTGATCCCAAGGAACCACTAAAGGCGGATAAGTGGTTGGAACATATAGTGAAAACGTTTGAGATGCTTGGCATCGAAGACGATCAGTTGCGAGTGACCTTGGCATCCTTCCAACTGAAGGGAAATGCGGGTCAGTGGTGGAAGTATGCCCATTGGCGCATTAGAGTGACTTGGGAGGCTTTTGTCAGCGCCTTCCAAGACAAGTTCTTGCCTTCCACTGTTAGGGAGAAGTTGGGAGACCAGTTTTTAAAGCTAGTGCAGTTGAACACTCTAATAGTCGAGTTTGAGGCCACGTTTACTATCCTCTCTAGGTTTGCACCAGAGTTAGTGGCAACAAAGGAGCGCCGTTGCTTGGAGTTTGAGAAGAGGTTGAGGACTGGGTTCATGTTTAAAGTGGCCGAGTCAATGGTTAGAGGTTATGGACGCCTTGTAAAGGCGGTGGCTCATCTTGAGACCGTGATGCAGATGGAGGAGGAAAGGATGAGGGGCTCCAGGAGGAGTCAGGATGTTTAGGAGGATAGTAAGACGCAGAGGGGTTATAACCCACAACCATCCCAGGGAGCTCAGTTGAGGTCTACTTTTCCAATACCGAGTTCGAGTTTGGGTTCTGGGAGGGGTGGTCAGCGAGATTTTACTTGTTTCAAATGTGCTCAATTGGGCCACAAGTCTCCAGTTTGCTCACAGAGAGGAGGAGGGCAATGGTCTGCGTCGTCTTCAACTTGTTCTCAGAGCTAGAGTCAGGGGAGAGAGCAGCCTCTCACTTGTTATCAGTGTGGGCAAGCGGGGCATATAAATAGGTTTTGTCCACAGTTAGGTGGCACACTTGGTCCGTTTGGTTTGAGGCAGACACAAAGCCACCAGCCTGCACAGTCAGCACATGCCTTGAGGGTTAATCAGGAAACTTCTTTGGCTCAGTCAATGCATCAGGCTTATGCTCCGAGGGATGAGTAGGTTAAGTGGAGACCTACAGGGTGGGTGTATGCTGTTACTGTGCCGAATCTTGTACCAGCTCCTTCAGTAGTAAGAGTTACCTTCTTATTTTGTAATTCAGTGGCTAATGTGTTGATTGATACGGGTGCATCCCATTCATTTATCTCTTCTACATTTGCATCGGTTTTGAGGTTACAGTTGGCTCATTTAGCATCTCATATTTGTGTAGAATCACCTATTGGTGGTGAGATTGTTTTGAAGCAGAGGTGTTGGGGTTGTGATATAGAGGTTACCGGTCGTCGACTTCCTTTTGCATTTGTGTTGATTGACATGTCTAGTTTTGATATTATTTTGGGAATGGACTAGTTGTCATCTTATCAGGCCATTATAGATTCCTACCATCAGAGGGTTACTGTATGTACCTTGAACGGTGATTGCTTTTATTTCTTGAGGGACAAGGTGGATAGAGTCTTCTCACCGGTGTATGATCAGCATGGGCAGAGTGAACTTAGTTGCCTTCTTGCCAACTTCTTGAGTAGTGAGTGTGATGAAGTCCGAGTTGAGTTGCCAAGGGTAGTTTGTGATTACCCGAATGTTTTTTCAGACGATCTTACTAGTTTGCCGCCTCACCAAGAGATCAAGTTCCCTATTGATTTAGTGCCTGGCACGGCACGATATAGATTTGCTCCTGCCGAGTTAAGTGAGTTGAAGATTCAACTCTAGGAATTGTTAGATAAGGGTTTTATTCGCCCTAGTACTTCACCTTGGGGAGCACCAGCTCTTTTTGCCAAAAAGAAAGATGGTGCGTTGCGACTTTGTAGAGATTACAGGAAGTTGAACTAGGTAACTGTTAAGAACAAATATCCAATGCCTCGCATACATGATTTGTTTGATCAGTTGAAGGGGTCTTGTTGTTTTTCTAAGATAGACCTAAGATCGGGTTATCACCAATTGAGAGTAAGGGAGGAGGATATCCCTGAAGACGACACTCCGTACGCAGTGTGGCCATTACGAGTTTCTAGTAATGCCCTTTGGGCTAACCAATGCACCAACTGTGTTTACGTATTTGATGAACCAGATCTTCCGTGAGTTCTTAGACCATTTTGTGGTCGTTTTTGTGGACGACATCTTGATTTACTCACCCTATGAGGAGGAGCACAAGGAACACTTGAGGGTAGTAGTTGAGTTACTTAAAGCCCACAAATTGTATGCTAAGTTTGGGAAGTGTGAATTTTGGCCAAGAGAGGCTAAGTTCTTAGGCCATGTGGTATCCGGGGAAGGGGTGACTGTAGATTCATCCAAGATAGAGGTAGTGCAAGATTGGGAACAACCTAAGAATGTTTTTGAGATCCGTAGTTTCTTAGGGTTGGCTAGGTATTACTGTTGGTTCGTGAAGGATTTCTCTAGATTAGCCTCACCATTGACTAGATTGACAAGGAAGAGAGTTAAGTTTGAGTGGAATGAGACCGGCGAAAAGTCTTTTCAAGAGCTTAAGGTTAGACTTACCATTGCTCTAGTTTTGATTATTCCGGAGAGAGGTTTGGACTTGGCTCACGAGAAGACTTGGGTTGTATTTTGATGTAAGAAGGGAAAGTAGTAGGTTATGGCTCGCAGCAGTTGAAAACACATGAGAGAAACTACCCTACTCATGACCTAAAGTTAGCGGCAGTGATCTTTGCCTTGAAGATTTGGAGGCATTATCTGTATGGTGAGAAGTTTGAGGTGTTTTCTGATCACAAAAGTCGAAAGTATCTGTTTACATAGAAAGACTTGAACTTGAGGCAGATAAGGTGGATGAAATTCATAGAAGATTATGATTTCGAGTTATATTATCATCCAGGAAAGGCCAATGTTATGGCCAATGCCTTGAGTAGGAAATCAATTAGCAGTATAGCGTGTATTACCATCCAGGAATGGGAGATTTTGGGTGCTGTTGGGGAGTTTGACTTGCATCTTGGCAAGTCCTTTGAGTTTGCAGCCTTGTTTTCAGTTGTTACATAACCTACACTTGTGAACCGAGTGATAGAAGCACAGAAGGGTCACCTTGAGGTAGAATCTCTCCTGGAAAAGATTTTCAGTGGAAAGGTAGAAAGAGGCTTGAGTTTGTACTCCGACTCAAGTGTTAGATACCTTGATCGTCTCTTCGCCGAAGTCTTACAGAGAGGAAGTACTCCAAGAGTTTCACCATTCACGCCTTGCGGTGCATCCAGGAGGTACAAAGATGTATCACGGCCTTTGTAGCTAGTTTTAGTTGAGGGGAATAAAGAAGGATGTGGCTGTGTTTGTGTCAAAGTGCCTTACTTGTCAACAAGTGAAGGCCGAACATCAGAGACCAGCGGGTTTGTTGCAACCCTTGCCTATCGTTGAGTGGAAGTGGGAGCATGTCATGATGGATTTTGTTGTGGGCCTTCCGAGGACTCAATGGGGTAGTGACGCCATTTAGGTGGTAATTGACCGGTTGACCAAGTTGGTGTACTTTATACCTATGCGCGTGAGTGACTCGGTATATCATCTTGCCGACTTTTACATTAGGGACATAGTGAGGTTGCACGGGGTCCTTGTGATGATTGTTTCAGATAGAGATTTACGCTTTACAGCTCGATTATGGCGGAGCCTATAGAGTGCCTTGGGCACGAGATTAACCTTTAGCACTGCGTATTATCCTTAGACTGAGGGGCAGTCCGAGCGTACCATTCAGATCCTTGAGGATATGCTACGGGATTGTGTCCTCAACTTTAAGGGGTCGTAGGATAGACATTTTCCCTTAGTGTAGTTTGCCTATAATAACAGTTTCCAATCGAGCATTGGCTTGGCACCGTTTGAGGCCTTGTATGGCTGACTGCGTAGATCCCCTGTGTGTTGGGCCGAGGTGGGTGATACACCTATGTTGGGTCCAAAGTTGGTTTGGGAAACGACTAAGAAAGTTGCACTTATCCATAAGAGGTTGGTTACAGTTCAGAGTCGCCAGAAGAGTTATGCTGATTGTAGGAAGATACTTATTTTTTGAGGTGGGAGATCATGTCTTTTTGAAGATATCACCTAGGAACGGTTTGATGAGGTTTGGAAAGAGTGGGAAGTTGTTGCCTCGATTCGTTGGGCCTTTTGATATCCTTGAGCGGATTGGAGAGGTAGCTTACCGTTTGGCTTTGCCACCACAGCTTTCTGGGGTTCATGATGTGTTTCATATTAGCATACTTCGGAAGTATGAGTCGGATCCATCGCACTTGTTGGATTGGACCGACTTAGAGGTAGATGAGGATGCCTCATATGAGGAGAGACCGGTGAGAGTCTTGAATGCCCAGGACCAAGTCTTGCGAGGCAAGACAATTCCCTTGGTTAAGGTATTGTGGAAACATCATAGGGTTGAGAAAGCAACATGGGAACGTGAGTTTGAAGTCCGTGAGAAATATCCAAATTTATTTGTAAAAGCTTGAACATGTATTGTATTATTGTTATGCTAACGAAATATGAAAACATTGTATATGTTTTGGAAATACAGAAACATTGTATATCTTGTGTATGTTTTGGAAACATGAATTTAATGTAAACATTGTAAATGTTTTGGGAAATGTAATTTATACTTTCTATGTTGGAACTTGTGTATCAAGTTGATGAGAATGGATGGCTGGGAAATGGATCATGATGTTGGAATTGAGTAACTATCGTTATTGTCTTTGGTTTAAGCATAACTGTAAAACTTGATTTGAACTTTCGGGGACGAAATTCTTTTTTTTTTTTTGGGGGGGGGGGGGGGGGGTTATAGCGATTGCGGTTTTGACCCGACCTTTGTATATTGCCGTTCACCTCTTGCTCCCCTTGTATATCCTTAAATTTGGCTATTGGGTTGTTGTGGTTGTATTTGAAATAGGTTGGTTGCTTGGTTTTCAAACCTTTTGTTGCCCAGGATTTTGCTCTTCCACTCGAGTGGCACTTCTTGCACTCGAGCGGGCTTTGCAAACTCTCAGTACTTTAGAGGTCTGCAAAACTACTGGGAGGGTGTATTCTACGCTCGAGCGGTTCTTTCTGCGCTCAAGCGGGCTCAGCTCGAGCAGCCAAAGATATTCTTTTCAAAACGAATGCAATGCCAAGTTTATAATATGAGTTATACGCATATCTTTTCTTCAAAGCAACATACTAGCGGTAAATACACACACTGGGAATCTCTATCAAGCATAACTTTTCACGAAAATTTCGTCCATAGGAAACCGTAAACCGGCACCCATGTAAACGTAGGCTATACAAGCGCTACTATTGCCATTTCACGAAAATTTCATCCGTGGGATCGGCACCCATGTAAACGTAGGTTATACAATCACTACTATTACCATTTCACAGAAATTTCGTCTACCGGATTGGTGCCCATGTATACATGCGGTTTTTAGGACTTCAACCATGGACACACAGGCCAACTTAATTTGAAGTAATCACATCTCTTACCCATATTCACCAAAGTATTCACCCACTTTTCTCAAAACAATTCATTTCCAATGATTAGGTATGCAACAATGTTCCACGCAATGTGTATGAGAAATTAGTTTCTGTTCACCTAATCCTTATGCAATTTCTACAACAATCAATACTATCATCCACCGATAGTCAAAACAGTTATCTCTAATGCATTAATTAAAAGAAAGCAACATGGATGTACAATCCAACATGCAACCATAACTTGGAATACCCCATGATTCATGATTCCCAACACTTGGAAACAATCCATATTCCACTTTTTAAAGCCAAACTTTCAAAACTTACATAGTTTTCCATCAAACTCAACAATTTTAAAACCAAGCATAATCTTTTCCAAATAATCCAACAACTCCCAAAACATCAACACTTAGAATCTTTCACAAATTGGGACTTCCTCACTTTCAAATACCCACATGCAATTCAAATATCTCATATATGAGTTTGATGTACAAAAATAGCATATTAGCATACTCCAACTATTAAAACCAATAATCAATTTTCCAATTTTTTTGACTCACACAAAACTTTTAATCAACGTCGTTCCACCTCAACTAAGATGACCAAAATAATTTTCACCAATATCTCATACTTATTGAATATTACTATTTCCATCCTACTATGTTAAAAGTTATGGTATAATCTCAATAACACACTTTTAATTATGAAGGATTTAAAATATTAACCAAACTAATTTAATCCATCAAATAAGTAAGTTCATTATATTCACCTTCTTCCAAATTAATAGCACCAAACATAACTTGACATGTCTCATCTCTCAATTACATCCATATTTCATGCCAAGCTTCTCAAATATTCAAGCTTTCCCAACTCTCTACAAATAATAATTTCACAACTTTTCTAAAATTAATTAATCACATGATATTTACATCAAAAATCATGAAATTGTCCAAGAGTAAACTTTTTGAGGTTAGGAGTGCGAAAATCCACATTTCATCTTTTCATTTTTCACAAAAATGAACAAGACATAATCATCAATATATATCACTATTCATAAAATATTATGAATACAACACTTTTAGAGTTTTTAATCCCAAAAGAACTCTATAATTCCAACTTAACACTTCACACAATATTCATCAACGTTAATTTATTTTTCTCAAAAATAAATTCTAAAATCGAAGATGAAAAATATTTCAACTTTATATTTCTCAAAATAAATTATCTAATCATAATATGATGTAGATACTACCCACACAACTATTGATTTTATTTTTGGATTTTTAACAATATTACCAACACAAGATGATTTTCCCAAATCAATTACAAAATACCGATATTCTTAACATTTTAACATAATTTTTCTTCCAAAAATTATCCAAACAAAAATCTAAGAAATATATATATATATATATATATATGTGCAATACCTCCTATAATGATATATTTTCTCAAAATATCCCTAACATAGCGTTAAAGTAATAATATGAAGAAAGTCCCTACCTCATTTAATGAACATGAGCAAATCCAAAAGGGAAACCTTGCCTGATCATGAATTCGAGACTATCATTGTGAAGATCACAAAGAGCTCTCCGACTTTCATTCACAAAACTTTTGCAAAATCTCACTCTAACGACTCTCACTCTAAGCTTAAAGCTTGAGCAACTATGGAGAAAAGAGAAAGGGAGAGAGGGATGGTCAGAGAGGGTGAAACCCCTCTGCCAAAACCAAAACAAAGAAAAATGAAGGAAAAGGAAAAGAAAGAAGGGACAAGGAAAGACGGAGGGGGCAGCCCCCACGTGGGTTGCCTTTCCAGAATTGGTTTTCCCAAAAAAGATTATAATTTTCTAATAATATCTCAAAATTTTGTAACATAAATTATAAAATGATATATTTTTTTCATCACAAAATATAATATTTTTGTACATCACAAAATAATATTTTGCTCACTACGAAATATGTACACATTTTCATTCACTATAAAAATATATAATTTTTCACTAAATGGTATAGACCATAAATTCAAATTTCAAATATATATTATAATCCTATACAATAAATAATAACAACTCCTAAAGTGGTCACTACCAATCACATAATTAGAAGGACCAAACAGTTAAACATGAGTCATAAACAAACTTAAATAAAATTGAATCTAAGTCATGAGTCTTGAATTAAATTCTCACCTATAAGCCAAACATGATCCAATTATATACCAAAATAGACCCAACAAATTTATCTCAAGTCATGGTCTAAACATTCAAATTTAATAACAAAATTCTGCTATAAATTAAATTGAACACCAATCAATCCGCACATTTGCATAAAATAAATACTCATCATTTAATTATGAAATTTTTATCCAACATGCTAGACGCATATGGGAATAACATATAAAAATCTCATAATTTTCTAAGATCGGGAACTATTTTTTAAAAATACAAAACCGAACTGGTTTCACACCGAATTTACACAGCAGTCAAATATGAAAATTTGCTCAATTAAATTATGCACTGACTATTTTAAAAAAGGAAATTCTAGGTCATTACAATTATGATCAAATTCTACATCTCATATCAATATAACATCATAGTATATTTTTTCAAGAGACAAAATACAATATCAACATTCATGCATTCTCCACTTGTTAAACATCATTTTGTAGCATTTATTCTTTCCACAATAACAACAACCAACTATTGCTCAAGCTTTCCAATTCTACAATTTTCTCATTTTCTCATGAAATCTATTCATTTGATACAACTATAGAATGTCCTTTGTCATTTACTCACTTGGCAAATTATCAAGTATCAATTTTACAATATCACAACTTTTTCCCAAAATCCCCAAATTTTAGGGACTCCACCAAAACAAGGCTTTTGTTCCATTTTTTTTGAAAAGATTCTTCCAAAACAACATCCACACCCTAGAACATACTAACATTCTCAAAGTTTTCGGGAAAAATAGATGAAATCCACCTCTAACATCATCTAGGGTTCAACAACCCAAAATCATAAATCAAAACATGATGAAATACTCAAAACACGTAGAAACTTGCAAAAATGTATATATAACTCAAAGATTATCCTTACCTCAAGCTTTGAAGATGAAGAGGATGAAAACCCTAGAAATCAACGTCGATGAAAACACGATCCAATCGTTTATAAACGTAGCCCTCATTGCCCTCTTCGATTTGGTGTAAGAAACCCCCTCAAACTCTTAAAGATTGGAGCTAAATCTTAGAGAGAAGTTGGATTTGGGGTGTGTTTTTTAGAGAGAAGCGAGAGAATAAATGAATATATATATATAGAGAGAGAGAAGAGAGAAGAGAAAATCTAAGCAAAAACACTTTTGGCATCAGTTTTGAGAAAAAAGAGCATAAAAATCGAGATAGACGCATCGAAATCTGCCCGAGCGGTTTCAATTTCGCACGGGCGGAATTCCTAATCTGCACGAGTAGAATTTTCTGCCTCATCAGAGGATTGCTCCAGAGAGCTTCCTAGAAATTGACCCAAAAATTCGCTCGAACGGTTTTTTGTCCAGAAAACTCTGAAAATTTTGAAAAACTCTGTAAGGATCCATTCGGGTGGTTTTCAATTTTGCATGACTAGTTTTGCCCAGAAATTCAGAAAGTGATTTTGTTGACATTGAAGCATGTTAATTTATTTAAGTTGACAAGTGTCATCAATTAAATAAATTTGGATTTAAGGAATTAGGTAATAAAATCATAAGGCTATTGTAGACATCCCATTTTTGACCGCCCTCAAGACTTGGACGTCATCACTTGTGCACTCGATGATTGTGACTATTTGTGCTTGTTTTAGCGCCTGAAGTCCTCGGCAGAATGCCTTGTTTTTGAGCCTTCAAATCCTATCCATTCAGCGCCCTGTTTTGGACCAAAACTTTTAAGCCTGCAACCCCTGGTGGCCAGCTGGCCACTTTTTGAGGCTGCCGGCCACCTTTGTGCCTTGTCGACCAGTGGTGGTGGCTTGCCGGCCATCAATGCTTTTTTTCAGAAATTTTGGTGACAGTTGTGCCAGCTGTTACCACAACTGCGTCTATCTTCATACACGTGTATGGATGGATATATCTCAGCCAAATGCATGTTTTTCTATATATGGGCGGTTTCCTCCCCCATTTTTGAGGGTTAGAAAATTTGGAACAAAAATCTGTCTCTCTCTCTATTTATTTCTCTCTTTCTCTTGCAAATTTGTGCACATTATCTTAGATATACTACACTTTTGCCTATATCTCCTTAACCAAAGTTGATCATCTTTGAGCTGAGGTTACTTGAAGCCTTCTTGGAGGTCTTGAAGGTGGTTTTGGCTTGAATTAGTTCCTAAAGTTGATCTTTGCTTCAAGAGGTATACTACTTCCCTTTTAAGCTTACTTTGTATACTTGTTTTTCTATCTCTTCCCACCGTTTTTGGGCTATTATTGGGCTATAAAAAAACTCTATTTTTGTGGGCTGAAATTGGTGTTTTAGGCCATTAAAGGTTAGGGGGTATCTCACCCTTCTTTATTCCTTGCTTGTAAGGTTTTTCCACCTTTGTTTCCCACCTTCAAGCTATCTTCTTTTGGGATTTTGAGCACTGAATTTCAGAGTATTTTCAGTGATAAAATTATGTTTTGAAGTCCAAAATCGGAGGGGTTAGTCTCTCCTCCTCGTATCTTGTTTGCTAGCCTAGTTAGCTTTATATGTTAGCATCTTTTTCTAGCCTTTTGTAGCTTAATTATAGCATGTTTTAGGCTCCATTTTGGACTGTTTTAACTTTGTTTTAGGCTGGTTGTTGCATTTGAGTCTTGTTTTGCATGCTTCTAGTGTAGTAGTCCTCACAAGGTTGGTGTTTTAGGCCTTTAGGCACCACTTGTTTGAGTTGATTGCATTGTTTTGGTGTTTTTCTCACTTAATTTCAGCACTATTAATCTCTGCAACCTCCCTCATTTCTTCACTTTTTCATTTGTTTTAAGGGTTGTTTCAACTTTAGGATAGTTTGAGCTTGAGATTGAGGTTCATTGCTTAATGGTTTAATCCTCTTTTGAGGGTTCATTATCAACGGCATGACACCTCTCTCTTGCCTTAAACTGCCCGTTGTTTGACACTTCCTTCTCTTTAGAGAACTTCTCACCAATGGACTTAATTGGTTAAAGAATGGTTGGTAAGTTAAAATGGGTAAACAAAATGGAAACTAAAATTGTACCAAGACAAGAATTTGGTTATGTTTTTCATGGGTTCAATCAGACGTTAATTGAACACAAGGAAAATTGGGGCATTTCATACTCAAAGTGATGAAATGTGTCAAGTTACCTAGCTTTCTATTGCCCTTGATCATGTATGATAGGGTGACGGTTTTTGATCTTGTTTGTGCATTCATTAAACTTGTACACCTTGGTTCTTTGGCCATCATGCAATGAAATTGCTTGATTGATAGTTTTGGAACCAAGTGTATCACTCCTTCGAGCTTGTTTTGATGATAAGGAGGGATACACAGTACAAACAACGTGTGAGAATACCATCTCTTTGCTCTGTTTGCTCTCTGTTGCAGCAAGGAATGGTGTGTCATCAGTGGCTGGCCGGCCACCACTTCTGGCTTGCCAGCCACCAATGAATTTTGAGCAGTGTGCTTGTGAAGCATGGTAGAGTTGATCTAGAGAAGGAAATCAGTGCAAGGCTTGTTCACAGAGACTTTCATGAGCAAACAATGGTTGTTCTTTGGGTGGAAACTAAGCATGCATGGGCCCTCCCCGCTTCCCGGGACTAGTTAATCATTTAATTGTTATAATTAATTAGTTGTAACTAATTAGTTTGTGTTGTAATATTTAATTAGATTAATTAGTTGTAGCTAATTAGTTTGTGTTGTAATATTTAATTAGATTAATTAGTTATAGCTAATTAGTTTGTGTTGTAACATTTAAATAGCTTAGTTGTGGGAGCCGAATAAATAGAAGAGTCGGAAGGTGCGTACCCCATAAATCAGATATTATTCGGCTTCACATTGCGTGACTAGGATGCCAAATACGTTATGAAGGCCGAATAGCTGGAGGTCAGTAGCTCCGAATAAATAAAAGGGGAATGGAATAAAAGTAGGCTTAGGCCCCGAGGCCCAGAAAGTAGGTATAAATACAAGAACCACAGATTTAGAAAGGGATGTAAGAATCACTTCGCTTACTTAGTAAACAAGCTATCTTGAGTGTCTGAACTGACTTGTTCGTCGGAGTGCTAATTCCGGCACCCCGGACCGGAGTGTTTGTATCTTTTCAAGTGACTAGCTGAGGATCACTAGCGTTTCCCAGGATCTGAAGAGTATTTCCAAACCACTTCTCCACAACTGGCGCCGTCTGTGGGAATACTCAAATACATCCATGGCAGGCGTGACTGAAGATCCTCCGATAGCCACTGACGAGACCACACAGAGAGATGACCTCACTCCGGCAAACTCGCTTGGACCAAAAACCATCGCGGCAAGACTTGCCTTGGACCTCTGCTCATCTTCAAACCCAACGCAAAAGACAATACAAGCGACCATGGCACAAGCTAGGCAAACCAAACAAAAGTTGGACAACGCCATCGCTGAGAACGAACACCTTCGTCGCGATCTGGCCTCAGAAATAGCAAAATCCAAACAAACAGTGCGCTAAGCTTTTGTGCGACCCCCGAGGGTAGATGATCGACGATGTCGAGCCCGACAGCAAACAACTGACGGCCGCTATGCCTCAACAGATCATCTTGAGGAGCTGGCAAAGGACGAACGTCTCTAACAATGCGTCCAGAGGAGTGCGATCAAAACACCTGCCATTCCGAAGGATGCATTTCCGCCTGACACCGTCCACATGATATACAGCCTGCCAACAACCTCGGTCGTGCATGCGATCCAATCATATCCAGGTCCCCAAAAGCAACTCACGCTAGCAAAGCGGCTCCGAGAAACGCCAAGTATCACCTTTGACGACTCTGATCTGATTGGCGTAACACTCCCTCACATCGATCCATTGGTTATTGAGCTACGCGTAAACCGGTTCATTGTCGAACGCGTTCTTATTGACCAGGGCAGTACTTCGGAGGTTATGTATTATAAAACCTTCACCAAACACGGATTCAACAAGTCAGACTTGACTCCGGCTCCTTATCCACTATTCGGCTTCAATGCTAATCCAGAGTACCCGTTGGGAAAGATCAGCTTACCCGTTCGAGCAGGTTCCAGAACGGTGGATGTGGAATTCTTGGTCGTCAGGCTGCCATTGCGGTACAATCTCATCATGAGGCGATCGTGGTTGTATACCATGCAGGCCGTCCCAAGCACCTATCATCAACTACTACGTTTCCCAACAGAACACGGCATTGAGCAAATCCGCGGATCCCAGAAATCGGCACAAGCATGTTATCTCCTTGCCGTCAGAACGCCAAAGGAACTGCAAGTAAACTCCATTGAGGTGCCGAATCGAGAGATCCTTGATGACGTTGGCGCATCCAAATGAGAAGGCCATGGAAGATTTAGACCGAGTTGACATCGATGGAAGCCTAGAAAATTTCTTCATGGACGGCGCCTCTCTGAATCAGGCCGACAGGCAGTAGCTGATCTCTTTCTTGCTCAACAACCTCGACGTCTTTACGTGGACTCTGTACGAAATGCCGGGAATAGACCCATCAGTTTCATAGCACCATCTGAATGTCGATCCCAAATGTAAGCTGATCATTCAGAAAGGCCGCCGGTCGGCCGCGGAGCACACTGTCGCCGTTGTTGAGGAGGTCGACAGACTGCTTGACGCCGGGGCAATTAGAGAAGTCACTTACCCTACGTGGCTCTCCAATACAGTGGTGGTGAAGAAGAAAAATGGGACTTGGCGAGTGTGCGTTGATTTCACGGATCTGAACAAAGCTTGCCCCAAAGACTGTTTTCCTCTACCCAGAATCGACCAGCTTGTCGATGCGACGGCACGTCATCAACGCATGAGCTTCCTCGATGCTTACAGAGGCTACCATCAAATCGCCATGCATCCAGATGACCAAGACAAAACTGCATTCCTTACCCCAAGAGGAACCTATTGCTACAAAGTTATGCCTTTTGGGCTGAAGAATGCAGGGGCAACCTACCAAAGACTGGTCATCGCCATGTTCAAAGAGCAACTCGGCCACACTATGGAAGTATACATCGATGATATGGTGGTCAAGTCCAAAGAAGAACAGAATCATATAGCCGATCTAGAAAAGACATTCAGCATCTTACGCAAATACAGAATGAAACTGAACGCTTCCAAGTGTGCGTTCGGAATCGGCTCTGGCAAATTCCTGGGTGACATCGTCAATCACCGAGGAATCGAAGCCAACCCGAGGCAAGTCACAGCAATCTTGGAACTCGGCTCCTCCCGTTCAGTAAAAGAAGCCCAAAAGTTGATGGGGATGGTCGTTGCACTCAACAGGTTCATTAGCCGGTCTACAGATCGCTGCCGACAATTCTTTCAGACACTACGGCAGGGTAAGGCTTTTGAATGGTCCGTCGAATGTGAAACAGCTTTCAACGGACTCAAGACCTACCTCCGCTCAGTACCTCTCTTGACAACACCCGTCCCTGGTGACCCGCTCATTCTATATCTGGCAGTTTCCGATAGGGCCGTCAGCGTTGTACTGTTAAAAGAGGAGGAGGGAGAGCAACGGCCAGTGTATTATGTGAGCAAGGGAATGGTTGACGCTGAAACACGCTACCTTCTGCTAGAAAAACTCATCTTAGCCCTAGTCATGGCGGCAAGAAAACTGATGCATTACTTCCAGGGACATAGCATTGGGGTGCTAACAGATTATCCCCTCCGATCAGTACTACGGAGTGCAAAAGCATCAGGACATGTTTCAAAATGGGCTCTTGAACTCGGCCAATACGATATTCAGTTTTTACCTAAAACCGCAATCAAGGGGCAAGTGTTGGCCGACTTTGTTGCCGAATTCACCGGTGAGCTTGCCAACCTCAAACCTGACGAAGTTTCGACCAAAGGCTAAAGTTCGACCAAAGCCGAACTGGAGAATTTATGTCGGGGATATTTGGTAATTATACTGTGATGGATCATCTAACCAAAGGGGCAGCGGCGCCGGAATTGTAATCATGTCTCTAGACGGCGTAGTAATTGAGCAGGCCGTCAAGCTTGGCTTCGAAGCATCAAATAACGAAGCCGAATACGAAGCCCTTCTAGCCGGTCTGTGGAATGCGCACCTTCTCGGCGCTCGTCATCTGCTTGTGTTCTGTGATTCAAAATTGGTAATCAATCAACTAAAGGGGGAGTACGCGGCAAGAAACGACCGTTTGGCGGCCTACATGAGAACGGCCAACTCCTTGCTGGCAAAAATTTGACTATCACGAACTGAACCAAATAACACGTGACCAGAACAGACACGCGGATGCCTTGGCGTGCCTAGCCTCCGCCATCAATTCTGAGATCAAACGGACCATCGAAGTAGGTTTCGTCCCGGAGCCGAGTATTGGCCCTTCGGAGGAAGTCCATGTCAACGTTATAGAATTCGCACCAAGCTGGCTGGACTCCATTGTTGCATTCCTCTCTTTTGAACAACTCCCAGAGGACAAAAAAGAAGCACACAAGCTGCAAAATAAAGCCCTGCGATACTATCTGGATCCGCAAGGAGGGCTTTATAAAAAGTCCCTCTCTGGTCCATATTTGGAATGCGTACACCCCGACAAAGTGGAGGAGCTCCTGACAGAGATACTTGAGGGCAGTTGTGGTGCCCATTCTGGCGGACGCTCCCTGGCCCATTGAGCTATAACACAGGGGTATTATTGGTCGACAAAGAGAGCTGACGCGGAGAGTTATGTAAAAAAATACGAACAGTGCCAAAAGTTCTCCCCATTAACCCATCTGCCTGTCGAAGGGTTGAACTTTATCACCAGCCCCTGGCCGTTTGCTCAGTGGGGACTTGATATCGTAGGACCATTGCCGAGGGCCCCAGGAAACAAGTGATTCTTAATCGTCGTGACAGATTACTTCACAAAATGGGTTGAAGCGGAGGCTTTAACACATATACGAGACGCCGACATTAAACGCTTTGTATGGAGAAACATCATAACGTGATTCAGCATTCCAAGAGCTCTCATCTCAGATAATGGCACCCAGTTCGATTGTGGCGTATATCGAGAGTTATGCAGCAAGTATGGCATTCGGCCTTACTTCTCTACACCGGCCTACCCCCAAAGCAATGGTCAAGCCGAAGCCTCTAACAAATCCATCTTGGACGACATCAAAAAGAGGCTGGAAAAAGCTAAAGGCAAATAGGTCGAAGAATTGCCGAGTGTATTGTGGGCTCATCGTACTACGCCGAGGAGATCCACTGGAGAAACGCCGTTTGCTCTATGCTTTGGAACCCAGGCAATCTTACCCCTGGAAATCGGCCTCCCAACTCTGAAATCGCAAGTTTTTGATACGGGCCGAAACGACATGATGCTTGCCCTGGATCTGATTCTAATCGAAGAATGAAGAGACCGCGCCCTGGCATCCATGGCACGGTATCAGCAACAGCTCGCCAAGTCGTATAATCAGCGAGTTTAGATACGCTGATACACGCCAGGAGAGTTGGTCCTAAAGAAGGTACTTCCAGCCGACCGGAGACCGGCCAATGGAAAATTGGGTCCAAACTGGGACGGCCCCTATCAGATAGAATCCATCGTAGGAACAGGGGCATATCGGCTCTCAGACATGTCAGGAAGAAGCCTGCCATGGCCTTGGAACTCAACACATTTACGTAAATTCTATCATTGACCCGACTTGTGGGCTTGATACTTGTACATATTCCACCGTTGCAATACAAAGTTTCTCGTTTTTCGCAAGCTCGCTCCCAAGCCTTTAAGGGCCAAATAAGCCTTCTAAGGCCGAAATAAAGTCTCCGGATTCGGAGCGCCCTTTCAGTGCATGACACCTTAGGGCCGATTAAGACTCCAGATTCGGAGCGCCCTTCGTGGATGTCACATTGGCCCAAATCAAGTCTCCAGATTCGGAGCGCCCTTTCGATGCATGACACCTTAGGGCCGATTAAGACTCTGGATTCGGAGCGCCCTTCGTGGATGTCACGATTGGCCCAAATCAAGTCTCCGGATTCGGAGTGCCCTTTCGGTGCATAACACCTGAGGGCCAATTAAGTCTCCGGATTCAGAGCGCCCTTCGTGGATATCACGTTTGGCCAAAATAATCTCCGAATTCGGAGCCCCCTTTCGGTGCACGACACCTTAGGGCCGATTAAGTCTCCGGATTCGGAGTGCCCTTCGTGGATGTCACGATTGGCCCAAATCAAGTCTCCGGATTCGGAGCGCCCTTTCGGTGCATAACACCTTAGGGCCGATGAAGTCTCCGGATTCGGAGCGCCCTTCGTGGATGTCACGATTGGCCAAAATAGTCTCCGGATTCAGAGCGCCCTTCGTGGATATCACGTTTGGCCAAAATAGTCTTCGAATTCGGAGCCCCCTTTCGGTGCACGACACCTTAGGGCCGATTAAGTCTCCGGATTCGAAGCGCCCTTCGTGGATGTCACGATTGGCCGTCTCCGGATTCGAAGCGCCCTTCGTAGATGTCATGATTGGCCGTCTCCGAATTCGGAGCGCCCTTCGTAGATGTCACGATTGGCCGTCTCCGAATTCGGAGCGCCCTTCGTAGATGTCACGATTGGCCGTCTCCGGATTCGGAGCGCCCTTTCGGTGCATGACACCTTAGGGCCGATTAAGACTCTGGATTTGGAGCGCCCTTCGTGGATGTCACGATTGGCCCAAATCAAGTCTCCGGATTTGGAGCGCCCTTTCGGTGCACGACACCTTAGGGCCGATTAAGTCTCCGGATTCGGAGCGCCCTTCGTGGATATCACGTTTGGCCAAAATAAAGTGTCTGAATTCGGAGCCCCCTTTTGGGCCATGACACCTTAAGGCCGAATAAGCCTCTTAAGGCCGATTAAGACTCTGAATTCGGAGCGCCTTTCATGGATGTTACGATTGGCCAAAAGTCTCCGGATTCGGAGCCTTTGTGAGATGCATTCGGACCACTTCACTGGCCGAATAAATATTTAATGAGAATTGTTCTTAATTCGAGCCGGTCAATGCATGTTTAAACATTTGCACCACGCAACACAAAACTGGCCAGTAAGTTGAAATAATACATTTAATTAAACATTTCAAGACCAAATACAGACGTTGAAAATAAAAGAAATTCTATTTGTTCGGCACGAAGTCTGTTTATTCGGCACCCTCATCGTCGCTCTTCTCAATTTCAAATCAGAATAGGGTAAGTAGTGACGATGATACAGGGGCGAAGCCGAATCGATTCCCACGGCTTCGAGAGCTTTCTAGGTTTGAAGGGCCTTGATCCAGCCGTGCTTAAATCCGCGATTTTCACATCGGCAGACCTTCTCGGCAAGGTCTCGTTTGGTCTTCTCTATCTCGGCCCTTAGGCCATCTTGAAACCCCTTTGCATAACCCGAGGTCCGTTGGTCACTCTCTCCTCAACGACCAATTTAGATTGACCGGCCGCCACCGACACGCTCGTTTGAACATTCTTCAACTCCCGAAGCTCATGCTCAGCCTTTTCCGCGCGAATCTCCAGACTGCGATTCCTTTCGTCCTTTTTCTCACTCTCACATCGCACTTTCCGTAGATGCATGCCGACTTCGTAAGCAGTATATAGTCCTTTCACGGCCCCATGTATGCCGTCTCGAAATACTTCGAAATCTCGACGTCCGACCATCGATTGTTGGACTTCCGGCAGGAAGATCTGTCAAACGAACTCGACTGCCACACCTGGGTCTTTGATAATGGAATCTGCCTCTGTTATTGGCCTATTCCTCACAAAAACCGCAAAATTCAATGGTCGTGGCGTCGCATCAGGCTCGATTCTCGGTCGCGGGCGCGAAGAATTTCCCCGTTGTTGCCTGTCCTCTCGGGGTGATCTGCTTCGACGAGTAAGGGGCTGCTGTGTTTCCCGATCCTTGGACGTTCTTCTTCCCGTACGCATAGGCTCGCTGCTGCAATTCATTGCGGCGTCTAATTCAGCCAATCTTCATCCCTCCCAAGTTGCTTGAATGGAAATAAGTAGGGCCTCTGGCGTGCACCCGCCCCATTTATCCTTCGATGTATGCAGCTCTCCCGAGGCAACGTCAGTAATCCCAAACGTCAAAATTTGGATGACAATTGTCTGGCCCATTCGGCTTCTCAAACCAAGGGCAGATTTACTAATCTGGTCTGGCTAAGGCGCCGACCAATCTGTGCCTCAGCTAGCCCACGGGCTAGGCCCATTCGGCTTCACAAGCTCGCGCCCTGGCTAAGTTATATTTGAGTTATTTTGTTTATCGAGTTGTTGTTGCTTAATGAGTTGTATATTAATTTTGTATTCTGGTTGTTGGTTGGTTCGTTACCCGATTAAGCGTCTAGTTTTAATCAAACACTCTTGGCCATTTCAATTCCCTGTCCATTTCATGCATATATGGTGCTTATGATGCAAAAAAAAAAAAAAATGACAACACTTTATTTTTATATAAAATTGCCAGTTTTATTTCGATCATGTTTTTTTACAAAAGAAAAGTACAGGTTTTAAAGCAAAATAGAACTTCCTAAAGTTATACATGTGCTAATGCTACTACAAAAAGAAACTAAGCAAAAGTACCAAAAACTCAAACCCTAACAAGCGCATGCCCAGCCACTGCAGGCTCAATCGGGACCTCGTAAGGAACCCAGAATGCCGCCAACATGTCAGCACGGCCGGAAACTCTGGCCAACCGGTGATCTTCCTAGTGAGAGGGTCTCCTCCAGTCCTGGCGCTCGTCGCCCAAGTCCTACTTGCTGTAGGGGCACCTGCTACTGTGCCTGTAGAGCACCCGTCAAGGGAGGCATGAGATGTGTTTGAATGAATGTCGAATAATCCCCCTTCCCGCGAAAGTAGTCAGAATCCAAGCCCTCCGTGAACTGGATCATCTCCTAGAACAAGAGGCTCTCTGTGGTCCTCATAGATGCTGGAGGCGTCATGGGAACTACTGGCTCAGGTAAGCCCACGGTCTGGTGCATGAACCACTCGCCCATGAACCAGGCTCGGCAAACCGGGCCCTCAAGTAGTAGTCGAAAATGGGAGGCCCCCCAGGCTCCGGTGTACTGGTCTCTAACTCTAGCCGGCATCATCGCCCAAGGCTGCAAGCGATCTGCTAACAGAGAATGCATAGATTGTTAGTTGCCATCAGATATCGAAGTATGAATCAGAGTCGAAGTAAAGCAAAAATAACTGTGAGTTTGGGTTACCTCTCCTGCAGCTACTGTGTCGAAGTACTGGCAAAAGAATGAGAATATCTCCCGGTCCTCCGTAAGCATCTGCCGTCGAGCTCATATAGCCATATAGTGTGGCAAAGCTGGCTCCTCCCCAGTCATAGAGCCGGACCTGAGGTAAGTCCACCAAAGCGCTAAGGAGGTACAGCCCTACGGGGTTCCACCTCTTCGCAAACAAAGTGATACCGAAGAGGAACATCAAAAAGCCCTGGGCATAGTGCTCAGTCTCCTCTGGGGTCTTTGGCTCTCTCCCTCGGAAGTGCTCGACAAACCAGCTATATCGGACCATGGCTGGTCTAAAGAGAGGTGGGGGTGCTCCCAACAAGTATAGCCAAGCGGCCTCCCACTCACCCATGTCCATATCGAAAGGGATCGGATTACCGCCTACTCCTACGCTCGTAAGCATGGAGAAGTCGTAGGGGGTCATCGTTAGCTCCTCGGCGGTGGAGAAATGGAAGGAGTTGGTGGTATCCCACCATCGCTCTACTATTGCGCCAAAAAGTGGTTGACTCGCGATATGGCACGATAGCCTTGTACACAATAAGCCGAAACATGCCTCATCGATGATATGGCGTACGCCAGCAGGGAGCTCCATATACTAGTCTCTTACTGATGTGGCTGCATAGCCCCTGATAGAGCGAGAGTCCTCCTATGGTCAGAACAATGATATACAGTGATATGAGAATATGCGGACAAAAGGCAGAGTAAGAAATATAGTGCAAGAGTGTGATTACGACATAAAATACAGCAAGAGGCAAAAAATGCAGTGTAACTATATAGTTGAAGCAAGGGATACAGTTAAAGCAGAATGCAATGTAAAGGGAATAAAGCATGAGAATACAGTGATACCTTGGTGGCGCCGTGAGACAAACAGGAGTCCGGCTCCCGCAGCAAGAGATCCTCTGGTGCACGTCGTGTGAACTCTTTGAAGTGCCTGATACTCCCGGGTGGTAGCACATGTGTCCGAGGGTGGCATGTTGCCGGATCAAAGGGGTGTACTCCCAGCGGTAGTATCTCAGGCTCAGGCTCGGCCTCTATCTCGCTGGAGGTAGAATCTCGAACGAAGCTCTATAATTGGGGAGATCATCCGCCATTTGGGAAGAAGATGAGAAAGTAGGTGAAAAGGTAAAGAAAAACAGAGGAAAAAGGGCAAACTTTGAAAAAGTCAACCCTAGGAGAGAGAAAGTGGAAGAAAAAGTCAAAGCTCAGGAAAAGGCATAGAACCCAAGAGAAACTCGAGGGGAACGAGCCTCAAGTGGTAAAAATCCAAGAAAAAGCACCGAAATCAAATTTTAATCGGTTCAATACGAAGGAAATAAAGAGGGTTTAGCGAATAAACTTTGTGTGGGGTGTTGGAAAACACATAGAAAGCGCAAATCTAGAGAGAAAGAGTGCCTAAAGAGAGAGGGGGAAGAATTTTAGGCATGAGGTAATGAGGAAAATGAAGCCCCAAGCCCTATACTTAAAGACCCGTGCGGAAAGAGACCACAAAATCCTAATCTGTTATGTGTGGCCAGCAACCCTCTGCAGTGTCCATAGGTGTCCCGTGGCTTCCCTCTGAGTCTTGTGCTGTTTTGTGTCTTTGTTTCCCAAGAATTGCAAGGAAAGTTCACTGTTGAGTTCAAATTGTCTTTATGAAAGCACAAAATTGTGTTTTTGGTATGCGATGTTTGTCACTTGTCAACATGAACGGGGTGTATCCTTTAAACATATTGTAACTCTTCCGAGAGGTAAATCGGGAGTTGCTACTGAATTTGTTTTTGTCAAATTATGCTTTTTTACCTCACGTAGAACATGTGTTTCATATTGTTGCATAAAATATGCACTTTACATATATACTGCGTGTGTGTCTTGCATAACTTATGATTCACGCATAGAATATGCTTTCATTCTGATTTCATGCATAGAAAATGCTCTCGTCTTATGCATAGAACATTCCTTGCACTAACATCATATCTTGGTTGTTTATCTTGCATAGAACATGCGTTTTTACTGTATCGTTCTTGTTTTAGAAATGCACGATATTGTATACGGTTCATTCAGAGGAGTTCCAGTTGAATTCTTTTGTGCATCTATCGTACACGTTCACTTTTGTGCATCTATCACTTGTTTAGCTTCATGCATCTATTGCACACTGCTTTTCTTTACCTCGGGACGTACGAAGTACACGCCTGAGTGGTTGTTTCTCAGGACGTGTGAAACGTGGCCCTGGGCAAGTTTTACCTCGGGACATACGAAGCACGAGCCAAAGTGGTTGTTTCTCAAGACGCGTGAAATGCGGCCCTGGGTGGGTTTTACCTCAGGATGTACGAAGTACGCACCTAAGTGGTTGTTTCTGAAGACACGTGAAACACGGCCCTGGGCGGGTTTTACCTCAGGACATATGAAGTACGCGCTCAAGTGGTTGTTTCTCAGGATGAGTGAAATGCGGCCTTGGGCAGGTTTTATCTCGGGATATACGAAGTACGCGCTTGAGTGGTTGTTTCTCGAGACACGTGAAATGCGGCCTTGGGCGGATTTTACCTCGGGACGTGCGTAGTATGTGCCCGAGTGGTTGTTTCTTAGGACGTATGAAATGCGACCCTAGGCAGGTTTACCTCGAGACGTACGAAGTACACGCCCGAGTGGTTGTTCCTCAAGATGTGCGAGGAACGAGCCCGAATGGTTTTTGTGTTGTATCTCAAGATGCGTGAAGTGCAATCTTAGGCAGTTTTCAATTTCTTGGGACGTGTGCACGTCCCCAAGTGGTTTCTCTCATTTTCTCAGACTGTGTGAAACGCAACCCTGAGTGGTGTTTTCTTTCCTCGTCTCTTGCTTTGGCGCGGTTAGAATGTGGTTTTATCTTCTTTAAGCTTGAAGTGGCTCATTCATATGTTGTTATCTTGCTTATTGTATTCATTGTTGCTTATCATATTTTGTTATCACTTTTTGCATCATCTCACATGATCATGAGTTTTCAAAATAGCCGGCTGTGCGAGGCGTGTAAGTCTAACCTTCAAATTGTTTTGCATGCATGTCACTTGCATTGCCCCAGAACTACGCTGGTTTGATTCTTTGCAAAGGGATACGTAGGTAGCCTATGGGCATAACCATTTATTTTCTATCTTGTTTGCTTGTCTAAGTCTTTCGGCCTTGTCAAAATAGGTCGTCTCCGGGCTTTGACATTCACTCATGTCATTTCATGACTTCTGAGTTCTGTCAAAGAGGGGCAACTGTAGACACACCATTTTTTACCGTCCTCAAGACTTGGACGTCATCACTTGTGCACTCGATGATTGTGACTATTTGTGCTCGTTTTAGTGCCCGAAGTCCTCGGCGGAATGCCCTATTTTTGAGCCTTCAAACCCTATCCATTATGCGCCCTGTTTTGGACCAAAACCTTTAAGCGTGCAACCCCTGGTGGCCAGCTAGCCACTCTTTGAGGCTGCCAGCCACCTTTGTGCCTTGCCGACCAATGAAGTGGCTTGCCGGCCACCAATGCTTTTTTTCAGATATTTTGGCAACAGTTGTGCCAGCTGTCACCACACTGTCTCCATCTTCAACACGTGTATGGATGGATAAATCTCAGCCAAATGCATGCTTTTTCTATATATGGGGGGTCTCCTCCCCCATTTTTGAGGGTTAGAAAATTTGGAACAAATCTCTCTCTCTCTCTCTCTCTCTACATTTCTCTCTCTATCTCTCTTGCAAATTTGTGCACATTAGCTCAGATGTACTACACTTTTGCCTATACCTCCTAAACCGAAGTTGATCATCTTTGAGCTGAGGTTCCTTGAAGCGTTCTTGGAGTTCTTGAAGGTGGTTTTGGCTTGAATTAGTGCCTAAAGCTGATCTTTGCTTCAAGAGGTATACTACTTCCCTTGTAAGCTTACTTTGTATACTTATTTTTCTATCTCTTCCCACTGCTTTTAGGCTATTTTGGGCTATAAAAAACTCTGTTTTTGTGGGCAAAAATTGGTGTTTTAGGCCATTTAAGGTTGGGGGGGTATCTCACCCTTCTTTATTCCTTACTGGTAAGGCTTTTCCGCCTCTGTTTCCCACCTTCAGGCTCTATTTTAGGCCTGAAATGCCGCCTCTGTTTTAGGCCAAAGAAGAGCAAACTCATCTAGCCGATCTAGAAGAGACATTCGGCATTTTTCGCAAATAAATGAAGCTGAACGCTTCCAAATGCGCGTTTGGGATCGGCTCTAGCAAATTCTTGGGTGACATTGTCAACCACCGAGGAATTGAAGCTAACCCGAGGCAAATCACAGCAATTTTGGAACTCGACTCCTCCCGATCGGTCAAGGAGGTTCAGAAGTTGATGGGGATGGCCGCCGCACTCAATAGGTTCATCAGTCGTTCCACGGACTGCTGGCGACAATTCTTTCATACTCCACGGCACGGTAAAGCTTTTGAATGGACCTCTGAGTGCGAAGCCGCTTTCAACGGTCTGAAGACTTATCTCCGATCAGCTCCACTATTGGCAACACCATCGGCAGGCGACCCGCTCATTTTATATCTAGCCGTCTCTGACCGGGCTGTCAGTGCCGTACTGTTAAAGGAAGAACTTGGGGAGCAGCGACTCGTGCATTATGTGAGCAAGGCAATGGTT
>JAPPVO010000016.1:115809434-115848053 GCA_030407325.1 Camellia japonica
CGGGCAGATCACCGTCTCTTTGTTTGCAGGCAAGGCGACGTTGCACGAAGCTTGAGTCCAAGGAGTACGGAAAATAGAGGATATTTGTTCCCCGTACAGTCACCAAGGCTGGATGGGAAGAGGATGCACATCAAGGCCTCGTTACGTCGGTATACCGCCATAACCTGGCGGAAGTGGCTTAGGTGCATGTAGGGGTCTGTCTTCCCTTCGTACGTGGTGAATTTGGGCTGAAGGAAGCCGGAAGGCAGGGGCGCGTTTTCAATTGCCGGAATGAACGGCGAGGTCTGCAGCCTTGCTAATGCTTTGTCTGTCGGTTCGTAGGCAGGGCGCGGAATTGGCATTCCAACCTCGACGCTTCCATGCGTCCGAGGAGCCAATCGCTGCAAGGCAGAAACTCTGTGCGGGTCACGCGCCCTGGCATCCTCCTTCCATCGTGCCCTTTCTTCTAGCACGATTCGTAAGTCGGACGACCTAGGCAACTCCGTTTGCCTGGATGATGTCTGGTGCGTGCGCGAGGGCTGATAGGTGCTTCCTTCCGTGTATGACCTCTCAGATCTCGTCCTCTCAGACCTGGAGTGACGAGTTCTGGAAGTCCTGGAGTGACGAGTTCTGGAAGTCCTGGATTGTGTATCGCCTGTCCTGAGGCTTCTACTCTCTGCTTGAGATGGTGTGGTACGTCTACTACGATCTTCCGAGTGGCGAGGGGGCGTCTTGCCTTTGTGCCCCTCTCCTGTTGCCACGACTTTTCCTTTTATCTGGCGCTTCATGGACTCGATGTCCGCCGCCATCCGTCGTATCAGTTCGTCCTGCTCCTTCACACGGTCCTCCAGAGTTTGAGGATCAATCCTCCGCCTTTGTCTCTCGGGACTTTGTGAACGAGAGTGACGGGGGCTGTTAGTCTGCCTTCTCCCCCTCGCATCCCTCTTGGGATTCTGTCGCTGTGGCTCTAAATTCGCCATAGGAGGGACAGAAGGTAGACCTTCGCGCCTCGCACCCCCTCTGGTGTTTGTCCGTCAATGGCGGATTGTGGCAAATCTTCGTTGTGCGCCATTGATTCTAAAGAGGAAAAGCTTGATCAAGAGGTTTTGTTCTTGTCTGAATTCCCACAGACGGCGCCAATTGTACGGGAAAGAAATAAACCTTCTCGTATAATCCTGTTGATCAAGATTGCGCTCCTCCGTACGACGTCGCCTTACTCCCTGAAAACACAAACGTGAGCTAGCCGGCGGGTGTGTGCCGGATACCTTTCCGATGCCTAAGTCAGAAGAATGGACAAATAGACAAAAAGTTCTGTGTATTCGGGAATCAAAGTTGTGTTACCCCTTCATAGGTGATGTTGTGAGCTTTTATAGGTTCCGTGTGGCACAATCCTAGTAGGACTCTTACTCCTCTATGTAGAGTCCTCCTAGGATTCATACTCCTAAAAGATAACGTTTATCCTTTATCACCCCCCTCACTGCTTAAACCAAGTGAGATGGTTTTACCATGGCCGGATTCCAATATGACCGAAGTAAGCATGGCTATGCTAAGCTGCAGAATAGACCGAACTACACTTAGTTCGGTTCTTCCTTTTACTGCTCTTACTTCGGTTCTAATTGTACAAACCGTGCTAATAATTTCATATGTTTGACCGAGCTAGCTGTGCTACACCGCGACCGGACTAACTCTGAGTGTGGTAACCTGGCGACCGAGTTATCCACAGTACTCTCCTGGGCCGAGATAACGAAGGGTTCTCTAGAACCGGTCTAACTCAAGGCCGTCTGAGACCGGACTAAGGTCAAGGCTTCAGGACCGGTCTAACTTTCAAAGCCTTTTTAATGTGTCCTTCGTATCGTGGCCCTTAACGGCCCATGGCCCAGCTCGGCCCAATTTTTACTTAAATTACCCTTTCAAGTACTATATGTCTGTAAAACATCACGTTGATCGGATATCGATAGCTACGTGATCAAATCAGTTTTTTATTAAAAAAAATAGACGGTGAAAAAATAAACGATTGACAGAAAACTGATCCGATGAGATAGCTATCGATATCCGATCAACATAATTTTTTACAGGCATATAATACTCAAAAAGTTCTACACATTGAACGATTCAAATTATCGAAACGAGACCCGTAGTGGACCCTCACGAGACCCATAATGAGTCCCTACGAGTCCAACAATATCCTTCAATCCGATCTGAGACTAGAAGGAAGCCACTGCCCTAGTTAAACTACCAAATTTACTTTTATTTATGTTCAACCATTTTCCATACAAATAGAAGTAGTTAAGGGCATTAAATGTTTTCGTAATATGTGTCCTAGACACAATAAAAAATAATAAATTTAATTTTAGATTTTTTCTATTAAAAAAGTTCACACTTTCAAATATTTTATTTATACGAATAAGCACCTGCAAAATGACTATATTACCTACGTGTATATATATGGTTTACGTGGTGAAAATGGACAAACCAAGCCCTCTCTCTCTTCCTTCTCACTCACAAATCCGGTGCCTTTGTAACGCCGCCAGAGTCCGACACCAACCTCCCTATCTACCAACTGCCATTATGAATGAAGAACCACCTCCGTTGTATGTCTCTCCGCCACCGTTGTCGTCGTCTTCCATCTCTCTTCGTCGCCGCCGCCATCTCCTCTAATTCTTTGAGATCTTCTCAGATCTATCCTCTCAGACGATCTGTCGTACCCAACGGCGACGTCAAGCATCAAAACTCTAGCGTCGATCTGAGCGAAGTGGAGGAGGAGCATGAGGAACTACGACGGTGAAAGCTTGAAGAAGTTCTTACTTTTTTTTTTTTTTTTGTAAACCTTAATAATTGGACATATATTTTTAACAGATAGGAAAAAAAATGGGAGCTTTTTTCATAAATCCATTTTCTAAGAGTTTTATTCCATCCAACCCATATTCTTTTTGACTATTCCATTAGGTCCAATTTGAGATAAGAAGACCAAAATACCCTTTTCATCTGCTTATGTTCTATTTAGTTCACATTATTTTCCTATATTTCAATAAGTCCTATGGGTGACATAATTACCAAAATACCCCTAATGTGAATGTTCACACCGTCAATGTGAATGTTCATATTGTCAATGTGTAGAGGCCCGGCCCATGTCGATCCTCGTGGGTGCCGGGAAAAATTCGAGTCGGGCCGGGCCGGCCCAGAGGCCAAAAAAATAGGCCCGGCCCGGTCCGTTGATAATGTGAATATTCACATTGACAAGTTAACATTCACATTGATGAGAGTGTAAAATTGGCTCGCGGCCCGTGGGCGGCGCGAAGCCAGCCCGCCGCCTGGGGTGGGCCCGGGCCGGCCCGTTCATAATGTGAATATTCACATTGATATATTAACATTAACATTGATAAGAGTGTAAAATTAGCCCGTGACTCGTGGGCAGCCCGAAGCCCGGGACCGGGCCGCGCCGGCCTGGGCCCAGCCCGTTGACAATGTGAATATTCACATTAACATGTTAACATTCACATTGATAGGAGTGTAAAATTAGCCCGCGGCCTGTGGTCGGCCTGAAACCCGCCCGCGGCTCGTGGGCTGTCCTGGGCGGGCCCGGCCCGACCCGTTGATAAGGTGAATATTCACATTGATATGTTAACATTCACATTGACAAGAGTATAAAATTAGCCCGCGCCCCGTGGCTGCTCGAAACTAGCCCATGGCCCGTGGGCGGCCTGGGGCGGGCCCGGCCCGGCCTGTTGACAATGTGAATATTCACATTGACATGTTAACATTCACATTGATAAGAGTGTAAAATTGACTCGCGTCCCATGGGCGGCCCGGGGGCGAGCCCGGCCCGGCCCGTTGACAATGTGAATATTCACATTGACATATTAACATTCACATTGATAGGAGTGTAAAATTGGCCCGTGGCCCGTGGGCGGCCTGAAGCCCGCCCGCTGCCCAGGGCGGGCTCGGCCCGGCCCGTTGACAATGTGAATATTCACATTGACATATTAACATTAACATTGATAACAGTGTAAACTTGGCCCGTGACCTGTGGGCAGCTCGAAGCCCGGCCCCGGGCCGGGGCGGGCCCGGCCCGTTGACAACGTGAATATTCACATTGACATGTTAACATTCACATTGATAAGAGTGTAACATTAACCCATGCCCCGTGGCTGCCCGAAACCCGCCCACGGCCCGTGGGCGGCCCGAGGTGGGCCCGGCCCGGCCTGTTAACAATGTGAATATTCACATTGACATGTTAACATTCACATTGATAAGAGTGTAACATTAACCCGTGCCCCGTGGCTGCCCGAAACCCGCCCACGGCCCGTGGGCGGCCCGAGGTGGGCCCGGCCCGGCCTGTTGACAATGTGAATATTCACATTGACATGTTAACATTCACATTGATAAGAGTGTAAAATTGACTCGCATCCCATTGTAGACACCCCATTTTTGACCGACCTTAAGACTCAGACGTCACCGATTGAGCGCTCGGTGATGTTGCATATTGTGCTCGTTCAGAAGTCTCAGAATCGCGGCCGTCAGCCCCGCATCCGGACTTCCGAACCCTCTTCTGTGCCTTGCCTCGGTTTGCGAACCAGACTCGGTTTTCTCTATTTTCTTTCCTGAGGGGAGGGAGAGGTCCTGTAGACCATCTCTCAGTGGTCGTGGGCTACATTTCGTGGCTGTAGGCCATTTTGCCCATTTCGGAGCCCGGTTCCCGGTTTTCGGAGCCGTCAGGCCGTGTGCCTCGGTTCGGGACCACCCAACCATCTCTGATTCCTCCAGTTTTTGGCATGCATCTCATTTACCCCCTTTCAAGGGGCACTGGGGTCTTAGATACCCACTTCGTGGCCAAACACCACTTTCGGTGCTTAACGGCCGGTTTTCGGGATCCCGAACTGCGTGTTTTGGCCCCCGAGCATTCGTTTTGCATCGGTTTTTGTTTATTTTTGACAGGTACCTCTGTTTTATCATAAGGAAGGTCACTGGAGGGTGGGAGGCCAGCAATTGTCCCAGCAACCAGTTATGCTCCTCCGGCACCCCCCGGGGCCCGTTTTTCTCACTTCCGGGCTAATGTTGAACACCCTAGGGCCATTTTCTTCGAGCCAAAACCACATATTTGTGTTGTACACACATGGGAGGACCCTAAAAACACATGGCCGGCCATTAATTCCTTTTTCCATTTTTGAACCTCTTTGAGAAGTGGCTTGTTCTCTCTCCTGTTTTAGAGTTGTCAATTTTCAACCACAGGGTTGTGTTGAGGACACATGGGAGGACCCTAATCTAGCATGGCCAGCCATTAATTCAACATGCCCATTTTGCCCTTTGGCCGGCCGGCCATAGGGGGTGGCCGGCCGGCCACCTGCCATAAAAATAGCTGGCCGGCCCTGATCCCCATGCTGTGTACTTTACAGCTGTGTGACTTTTTCCCCCAAAAATTCTGATTTCGGGGGACTTTTGTAGGAGAAGGGAACTTAATCCCTAAGCTCTACACATTTTCCCTCACTTTCTCCTCCTTCCTTGCATCCATACAGCAGATTTGGCTCCTCTTCAAGGCTTAGAGGACTTGTAGTGAGGATAGATACACATATCTATCCATTTTCCTCTCAAAATCTCAAGTTTTGGTACCATTTCTTCATCATCACCAAGCACCACCATCACCATTCCATTTCCAGCAGCAAGGAGAGGTTCTCAGAGGCTTAGAAGCAACATTCCTCAAGCCAAGAGGTAGCAAAAGTGTGGTCTTCAAGGGTAAGCTTCCATTTCCCTCTTTTGTAGCACTTTCTTGCCTCTTTTCTTAAGCCTATTTTCTTATTTTTTTGGGCTCCGACATTAACTGAAACTAGGTCTATTTTGATCCATTCTCCATGTTTGATCAAGGGCTAAACCCTGTTTGAGCCCTCCATCTTGTACTTGCTTCAATATCATCTTGTATGTCAATATTTTGCATGCTTTTTCTAGCCTATGAGTGATCTGTTTTCGAGCATAATGTAAACTGTGAGTGGGAATATTTTGAGCCCCTATTCAACATTGAAGAAGGGCTCAACCCTGTATGGCCTCTCTATCATGCACTTGCTTCATAATCTCTCATATTTACCGTAAATTTGCATGATTTGTTTGGCCTATATGTAGTCTGTTTTGGAGTATGTCATGAACTGTGAGTAAGCTTATTTTGTGTCCCTCTACAACATTTTAGAAGGGATCAACCTTGTTGGGGGTCTCCATGTTGTGCTTGTCTTTATATCCCTCTTTGGCCCCCATTTTTGCATGCTTTGTTAGGCCTATCTAGCTTCTGTTTTCGGCCATGAGCAGTACTGAAAATATCCATATTTTGGCCTTCTTGTCATGTTTTGTTAAGGTTCCAAGGCTGTTTGATGAATGTACGGCATACCTCATGTTCTAGCCTTTGTTGGCTTCATTCTTGCATGACATTTTTAGCAAGTTTGCATACTGATTTGAGGGTTGTAATAAACTTTAAATGTGCATATTTTTGGTCCTTCATCAGTGTCGTAGAAGGAAATTTTTCAGTTTGAGCATCGCATACATCACTTGTTTCAATACTCCTCTCTTGGCCCCCCATTTTTACATGCCATTGTTGTCCTATCTATGCTTACTATTTCGCCATGTTTTGTACTGTAAAAAATGCTATCTTGGGGGTGCCTTGCTACTGTTTTGCATGCCATGTACCAATTATGCATGTTTAGTATGGCTGTAGGCCATTTCGGGTGCTTAATATCGCATTTTGGGATCATTCCGTGCATTTGGTGTCATTTCCCCACCTTTCGGGACTTTTTTGCATCATTTGTGAGTGCTGAAATTCCATTTGCATGTTTGCATATCATTTTCTATGTCATTTCATGCTTTAATGCATTGCCTCGGTTTGCGCGCCCGTGTGCACGCATTTCGAGGCACTTCATTTTCATCCATCGGCCTCTTATGTGAGTGTGGCTGAGGCTCACTCATGTTAGTGTAAGTCCATTTTGCATTCTGTATGTCATTTTAGTCTCATCGCATTGCGTATGCCATTTCCTCGATTTGCGTGCCCGTGTGCACGCATTTCAGGGCATCTCATTTTCATCTCACGGCCTCCCGTGTGAGTGTGACTGAGGCTCTCTCATGTTGGTGCAAGCCCATATTGCATCGCATATCTCATTTTAGTCTCATCGCATTCCGTATGCCATTTTTTTGGTTTGCGTGCCCATGGGCACGCATTTCGAGACATCTCATTTTAGTCTCATTGTATATCATATTTCATGCCATCTCATGCCTTAGGGCCATCGCCTCGGTTTGCGCGCCCGTGTGCACGCATTTCGAGGCGCTTCATTTTTATCCGACGGCCTCTTATGCGAGTGTGGCTGAGGTTCACTCGTGTTAGTGTAAGTCCAATTTGCATTGCGTATGCCATTTCGTGCCTTAGGATCATCGTCTCGGTTTGCGTGCCCGTGTGCACGCATTTCGAGGCATCTCATTTTCATAGCATTGTGCATGCTAGGATTGCATATTAGCTGCATTTCATGCATATCATGCATATTGCATCGTGTTCGGGATAGGAGTTAGCCCGGGCACGGGAAACGAGGCACGTTTCGTACTCCAAGTGACGGAACGGGTCTCAATTCCCAAGTCACCGACACTCCGGATTACCCATGATGGAGTTAGGTTTTGTTGTAGCATTCACTTGCATTCATCCTATATTGAGTTGTGCAATCCGATTCCTCGGCCATCATGCATCGATATGCGTGATTGGTGGCACGAGGATCGAGGCATGCATATATTTGTGAAATACATTGCTATGTCCCTTTCCTGCTCTCTGTTGCAGCAAAATGAAGGATCAGCAACTTTTCGGAGTCTGGCACGCATTTCGAGGAAAGGTGCAAACAGAGGCTAATTGGGGCATCCCAGTGGATTTCCGCGCAAGGCAGCCCAGCATGCATCATTCATCAGAATCGAGGCGCCCCCTGGCTTGCATGCCAGTTTACAGTTTTTCTTAGTTAATTTGTTAATTAATTAGGAATCTGTATACTATTCGGACTGTATATTATTCTTTCATTCGGACTGTATTATTTATTTGGACCCTCTGCGCGAGGGCATAATTGTAATAAGTGTGGGTGAGTGTGATGTATGTCTTCCAACCCCACGTCTTTCTTCCCTTTTATTTACCTGCTTATGATGGTTAGATTAGGGCATATTTCAATTAGCATACAGTATGACAGCATGTTTGCATCATTCATCTGTTTTGCACGCACCGGGCTCGGCGCATCATACTAACTGCATTGTACTTCAATTCCAAATTGAAAACATGTTAGCTGTAGCATTCCATATGCCATGTTTAGAATAGCCGAGCCTGCTATAGTTGCATTCTGCATGTGTTGCATTAGGCATTTCAACATATTTAGGATCATGCATGATTTCTAATGAGTTTCTGTTTCGGCTTGGAGTACTCGGTGAGTTTTATGCTTTAGCATCCTTGCATGCGTGTGAGTGACTGCCATGAATAGCATGCCTGCCATGAGGCTATGTGCTTATATGATATAACTGCCTGAATGCCTGTGGGTGAAGATTGGGTTACTTGAAGTTGGACAATGCATTAAATGTTTGTTTTAAGCCCACTAGATAGTGGCAAAATCATGTTTTTCTAAGCCCACCTGAGGGTGGCAAATCCACGTCTTAGCCTACCTGCGGGTAGCACCATCAAACCATTTTCAAACAAACAAACATGAAATGTTTTGTTCCAATTCAGGCGACTCAGTCTATACTTGTATGCTGTGCGCATCACATAGTAATCTAGGCTAAAAACCGGAACAAGAACTCACAATTTTTTCAAAATAAGATATCATGGTTAGTAGAGGCCGGTCTTTGACCGGGCGAGCGGGGGTGCTCACGAAGTGACCTTCCCCAATCGTACCCAAGTTCCCAAGCCGAGGCAACTTTGGTGATGACGGACACGTGGCCTTTGGCACTGAGTCAGGGTTTCCTAAATTTCCCATTAAAAAAACATTTAAGTGGCGACTCTGTATCTGGCAAAGCAGTCCATGTTTGGTACTTCTTTCAAAAAATCTGTTTTCTCAAAACGATTTGCCGGATTTGGACTCTTTGGTTCAAGATTAAGAACCGTGACACAAATCGAGTCCGAGCTGTAGCGAGGTCCCCCGCGGGCTTGTTACACCCATGGGCGGCCGGGGCAGCTCAGGTTTGGGTCCGGGCCTACCCCGGGCCGCAGGCGAGCTTCGGGCAGCGGACAAATTTTACACTCCTATCAATGTTAATGTTAACATGTCAATGTGAATATTCACATTGTCACGGGTCGGGCCAAGCCTGCCTCGGGCTGCGGTCTGGCTTCGGGCCGCCCACGGGCTGCGGGCCAATTTTACACTCCTATCAATGTGAATGTTAACATGTCAATGTGAATGTTCACATTGCCAACGGACCGAGCCCGCCCCGGCCGAGGTCGGGCTTCGGGCTGCCACGGGTCACGGGCCAATTTTACCTCTATCAATGTGAATATTAAATATATTCACATTGTCAACAGGCCGGGCCGGGCGCTCGCCCTGGGCCGTCCACGGGCCGTGGGCGGGTTTCGGGCCGCCTACGGGCTGCAGGCAATTTACACTCTTATCAATGTGAATGTTAACATGTCAATGTGAATATTCACATTGTCAACGGGCCGGGCCGGGCTGCTCGCCCTGGGCCGCGGGCGGGCTTTTGGCCCCGCCATGACCGCAGGCCAAATTTATACTCTTATCAATGTGAATGTTAACATGTCAATGTGAATATTTACATTGTCAACCGGGCCGACCGGGCCCGCCCGGGTCGCCGATAGGCCGCGGGCGGGGTGTCGCGCTGCCACGGGACGGGGCCCAATTTTACACTTCTATTAATGTGAATGTTAACATGCCAATGTGAATGTTCACATTGTCAACGGGCCGGGCCGGGCCGGGTCGGGTCGGGCCGCCCTGGGCTGCTGGCCAATTTTATACTCTTATCAATGTGAATGTTAACATGTCAATGTGAATAATCACATTGTCAACAGGTCGGGCCGGGCCCGCCTCGGCTGCCACGGGCCGTGGGGGGTTCGGGCATGGCACGGGGCGCGGGCTAATTTTACACTCCTATCACTGTGAATGTTAACATGTCATGTGAATATTCACATTGTCAAACGGGGCGGCGAGCCCTCTCCGGGGCCGCAGGAGGGCTTTTGGGCCGCCCATGGGTCGTGGGCCAATTTTGTACTCTTATCAATGTGAATGTTAACATGTCAATGTGAATATTCACATTATCAATGGGCCGAACCGGGCCCGCCCCGGGCCGTCCATGGGCCGCGAGCGGGTTTGCGCCGCCACGGGACACGGGCCAATTTACACTCCTATTAATGTGAATGTTACATGTCAATGTGAATATTCACATGTCAACGGGCCGGGCCGCCGCCGGCTCGAGAGCGGGTTTCGGGCCGCCCACGGGCAATTTTACATTCCTATCAATGTGAATTTTAAAATATGAATATTCACATCATAAATTGCTAATGGTCAAAAAATATTTATAAGGGTATCAAAATTGAATATAAGGGCATAAGTGTCCAAGAAAATAATGTAAATCAAGAAAATGGACTTTATGGAATAAAAGTATACATACAGGGGACTAAATGGGTTAAAAAATTTCTTCATGGACTTTTTGGGTTAAAGCACTTCTAAATTGGACTTATTAATAAAATCCCAAAAAAAAATTAAACAAATAATTTTTTTTAACAAATAAAAAAATGAACAAATAACAAATAAAAAAATTCACAGATAATTTTTTTTATAGATTTTAGACAGATAGTAAGAGAAATTCACAGATTTTAAACAGATAGAGAGATAAATCCATACATTTTGAACAGATTGGGGAAAAAAATTTAACAGATACATATAAATTTGAACAATATCAAAAAAAAATGAACAAATAATAATAAATAAGAAAATAAGAAAAATTGAAAAAAGATTTAAATAAATAGATATAAATTTGAATAGATAGTCAAAAAAAGTCAACAGATAATTAAGCGGTAAAATTGAAAACAAAATGTCCTCCAAAACTAATAAGAATTTCTCATCAAACTATTTTATAAAAGGTGGACCTTTTATCAACAAAAAAAATATCTACTAAATCTAATGCCTTGAACAGTTGCTAGAGTGGACTTTTCAACAATTTTCTCTAAAAAATACTCCTTATGTTAAGGATTCGTTTGGAAAGTGGGTTGGCTTTTTGGCTTTTTAGCTATTTTAGCCTGGGGCTAAAAAGCCTCGTTTGGGAAGGGCTTTTTAATTTTTTTTTACTTTTTGTGACAGAAAGAATGTAATGATTATGGGTTGGATGTGATATTTTGTTTTATTAGGTTAAAAAGCCTATTTTGTCTTTTTGAAACTAAAATAGCCCTAAACCCAACTTAACCTATCTTCCCAAACAGACGCTAAGTGTTAACTTTTCTATTCAAAAAAAAAAAAGAAGTTAATTGGATAGAAAAGAAAGTTAGATTTGAATATAAGGACTTAAAGTTAATAAAAAAAAATACTCTTATTGCTTGAGTATACATAAATAATTAGTAATCTATTTAATTTTTACTTATTTGAATTAAACACGTGTTACATGTTTCAGCCACAAATATTCAAAACTTCTAAATTATATTACATCATTTGTTGTATATTATTAATATATTAATTAATACATATAATATTATTCAAATCCTTAACATTAATATTATATTAACAAGTGAGATAATAAGTACAAAAATGTTTGAGACAGTGATGGTACTGAAGTGATGAGAAATTTACGCAGTGATGGTACCAAAAAAAAATTAAATATATATATTCATTAAGTTGGAGAGTACTGTTGGGCCCGTAGGGGCCCATCACGGATCCCATTTTGATAATCTGAACCATTTAATGTGTAGAACTTGTCGAGTATTATATGCCTGAAAAAAATACATTGATCGGATATGGATAACTATGTGATCAGATCAGATTTTTTCCAGTCATTTATTTTTCACCGTCCATTTTTCTCATACAAAACTGTTTTGATCACATAACTATCGATATCCGATCAAAGTGATTTTTTATAAGCATATAGTAATTAATGAATTCTACACATTGAACGGTTTGGATTATTGAAACGGGACCCTTGGTTTACCTCCACGGGCCTAACAGTACCCGTGAAGCCTCATGTTATATATGCATATGGTTTAGATTTTTCTCATCATTTCAACGATTCCGTACGGTCCTTTTGCAGCACTGTCATTGATAAGTCTAGAATGTAGGGGTAAAAACGTAATTTTGCTATTTTATACAATATTTAATATATATTTTTTCGTAAAAAGATAAAAAATATCTCAAACAATCATATTTTTTTCGTCTACTTTTTAATCTAAAAAATCAAAAAATACACTTATTTAAGACACCTCAAACAACTCCTAAGTATATGATAAATATAACATGGTTGTACATGTTTGGGGACGAAAACGTGTGGATGATCTCATAATCAATTAATGCATTGAAGTTTGGGGGAGGGGAGGGGAGGGAAGCAACTAAAGTTCCTAGTTGGTTGTTGAGCCCATACTCCTCCCACACAATGTTCATGAATTTCTCACTTTTTTATTTTTTATTTTTTTTAAGCGTACGATTTAATGTGCCAATTTTGAAAATTATTTATGTGATAATCAATTGAAAATCAAGAGAAATAAAATATCTCTCTATCAGACACAAACACATGCATACAAATTAAAAAATTCAAAAAATTGTAAAGTTTTCATAATTGTGAAAATTTCACAAATTTTTTAATTTTTTTTATTATAAGTAATTCCATAATTGATATTAATATTTTTTACATTTTGACAAATAAATTTCAAAATATTAATTTTATCAAAATTAGATGTGCAATAATAAAGACATTAAATTTGCACGAGGCAAACTACGGACGTCATGTTCTCAACCTTTAACTAAGAGTAAATTTTTTTTAAAAATGGCAACAATTTAAAAATAAGATTTTAAAGGTTAAAAACTTGGGATTAAACATTAATCTCACATAATAAGTGCTTACTTTTACGAGTGTGTAAACATTACACACTTGATTGTATAACTAAATTAATTTTAGAAGATAAATCAGACCTTCTTGCGTTTTCAAAGAGAAGAGATAATTCGAAAACTATTTAGGCCATGTTTTTTCCTTTCGATTAATGTTATATATATCATTTTTTTAATATTCAATTTATTACATGTTGTGTTATTATTCTATTAATAATAAACATAAATTGTGGAACCCATTAAAACTAATACAACAATCACACATAATGATAGATCAAATATGATGAAAACCATGTAGTTTAAAGGGCAAACAAGATGTTCATCTAGAATTTGTAGAAGAGAGGATCTCACTTACTATAATTGTAGGGACAATTACAATAAATAAATAAAGTTTGAGTCATTTAACAAAATAAATTTTTAATTTTTAATTTTAACAATTTAAATCCTAATCTTTTGATTTATTTTCAATCTAAACCATTCGTCTATTTTTGTTAAGTAAAACCAATGAAAAAAAATTGTATTTTAATCATTAAACTCTGTTGGCTACATATTTTATATAAGCCAATTATAATTCAAGACGTGGCAGATTGAGGGTAATACGGGAAGACAACTCAAATCTTCGATCGTGATCATACACGTGGCAGTTAATATTGGTTTTCATAAGATCTGCGTAGTACTGAATCAACAAAGAGATGCAAAGTGATGTGGCTTCAACGGTTACTCACATTTAAATTCAAAATCAGGAGGGAAGACTAACTGCAGGTATTGGCATAGTGGAGCTAGCTCTAAGGCAACATGATCAGCGATCATGGAGGAGCAGTTCGACGGTTAGAAGTGCAGTTCGATGGTTCTCCTTGAGAAGTATAAATAGCAAAGAAGACCCCAGAAAAAGCCCCAGACTCAGATCCAGAAAACCAGTTTTATTCTACATTATTTCTTTTCCAGTTTTACATTTCTTGTTCTTTACATTTCTGTACTTCAAATTCCTGCACTGCATTTCGTTCATAGGAGTAGTTTTCAAGTAGCTTGTTGCTGTAAACCTCTACGAGGCTGATTTAGATCTTTGTAAGTCTTTCATTTTTTCTTAATGAAATACTACAACTGTTCTTTTTTACCCATTGTTTGTTTAATTCTCCTAAACAAAGCCACCAGTAAAAGTCCTCTTCATTGAGGCTGAAAGAACTAAAACACAATCGTCTGATAATTGGTTGGCAATTAACATTCTGTAAGGACTGATTGATCCTTGCTGGCACGCTCACAATTACAAAAAATAACCTTCGAAAGCAAAAAAGCCAACATATATTTTTGGCACGCCCGGTGGGACTAATTGAAATGGCTAGACGTAGGAGACAAGGAGAAAATGAACGCTTGGAAGAAGGCTGGAAGGAGAGGTAGAGAAATACCTAATCCAGAGGATAATGTGATAACACATCCTGTGGAAACACCTATTTTATCAGAACCGGGTCGAACAGACCAGCACTTCGGAACAAGTACCACATGTTCATAATATTGGACGAGGCCAAGGAATTGGACCATCCACTGTTCCATCTACTCAGCCAATGAATCCATGGGTGGCCTAGTAGATGCCATGGGACAGCAGTTAATGAATACAATGGAAAGGTGGGCAACATCCTTTTTGGATCGAATGAATACCCACAACCAACAAACACAAGACACATGGAGGAAATTTCAAATGTCCCTCAGCAAAGATTGGCTAGAGATAACAGCCTATGCAAATTAATGGACATTCTAATGGTCAAACTAGTAATCAAAACTATGAAAGACCATCACCTCAGTCTTGGTATGAACCTATTTGAGGCTTATGCAAGTCAAAATGCCTCATTACTTAACAGTGAAGCCATGCAAATTGGTGGATCTGGCCCAGTACAAGAAAATGGCATAAGGATGGCTCCAAATCCCATGTTCGAAGCCATACATGGCATGAGGGGGTTCACTAACCCTTTTTTCAAATTTGTACCCGGGGGGTTGGAAGGTTTTCCTACAAATGAAAGAGACACAACACTTGTTCCAGCACCTTTCGCAGGTCCTTTCGCAGGACAGGCTCAAAGAGGTCATTCATACCCTCAACAGCAGCCAGCACCACAGGGACAACCAGTCCCAAACATACCACCCTATGGACCAAGAGGACCCAAGCACAAGGTTGTCCACCAAAATCTGTGTTTGTTCCTCCAATAGTGGTTCAACAGGCACAAAAAATATGGTCCCTAGGGACCAAATTGCTGACATTGTTAGGGAAATGTGTGGACCAATGGCTCGGTGGGTTCAGACTCTTGTCTACAGGAAACCATACCCAGAATGGGTAGATAGGGTACATGAATACCCAAGAGGTTTCAGGATACCAGATTTTGCCCTTTTTTATGGGAATGGAAACCAGTCTACGGTTGAACATATTGCCAGATTCGCGGCTTAGTGTGGTGAATTTACCAATAATGACTATATGAAATTAAGATTATTTCCAAATTCTCTAACTTGAGGAGCATTTGTATGGTATATTAATCTTACACCTGGCTCAATCCAAACTTGGCAACAAATGGAAGAGGCATTTCATGCCCAATTTTTCCAAACAGAACCAGAGGTTTCCATGGCAGACTTGGCAAGATTGAGTTAAAGGCCTGATGAGAAGGCTACTCAGTTTATTGCCAGATTTAAAAGAGCACGAAATAAATGCAGGATTATCTTACCAGAGCCTGAATTTGTGAGATTGGCTCAAAATGGTCTAGAGTTTAGAGACTTAGTAGAATTAACCTATAAGGTGTCTAGGTATGGAACATTACTGGAAGAAGAAGAACAAGATCGAAGTAATGCATCATACAAGACATATTATAGAGATCCTAATTATGAGATTGATGCAGCAGAGATTGTAGGGAAAGAACCTGTGATCTGTGAAGCATTAATTCATAAAGACACAACAATTGACCAGCAGTTTAAAAAAAAAAGACCTTCATAGGAAATACTCTTTCGATTTAACAAAGGCAGATGATATTTTTGATCGTTTGCTTGCTGCAAATTTCCTGAAGTTACCAAAATGAGTAAAAATTCCATCTTCAGAGGAACTGAAAGGAAAGGTGTATTGTAAATGGCATAATTCTTGGTCTCACTCAACTAAAAACTGCATTGTTTTTCGAGACAGGATCCAAGAGCAGATTCGAAAGGGGAGTTTGAAATTCCCAACTAAAGCAGAAAAGGCCATGGGGATTGATACCAATCCGTTCCCAGAAATTGGAGAGGTGGCAGCCAATGTTATCACGCCAGACTTCCAGAACTTGTCCTTGAAAGAATTGGAAGAAGTCAATGTGCAGATGCATGTTGCTAGCCAGACAATTGTCAAGAAAGACACTGGAAATCTACCAGCTATTGGACAAGGTTTCTCAGACCAGAGGGAATACTCTGATGAAGAAGCACTGGATGACGATTCTTTAGAAGCAGCTGTCATGCAAAGAATGTGTCCCAGATGCAGACTGAGCTACAAGTGGTTGAAGGGGCTTCCAATTGATGGGAAACAATATTACAAGGATGTGCAGAGGCGTCCTAAACCAACCAGTGCTTATAACAAAAGGCCATATCCAACTAGTGTTAGGCAGCAGCCATTAATGGCTGAGCCAACAGCAGCTAGAATGCATTCTAAAGGCAAGAGACCTTTATATGAGTCCAGACCACCTAATTATTACAGAATAGAGAGCAGTCATCCTGAAAGGAGGTCAGAGAGAAGGGCTCAGTTTATGGGATCAAAGCCAGAAATTGGCTTCCTAGACCAACCTCACGCAGGATGGAAAGTGGCCACCTTCATCAAAGGCCTGAGTTAGGCCCAAAAGGAGGTCAGGGCCAAGCAGTGGCCTTCACAGCCAGCTTCGAAGATGGCTTCGAAGGAAGAAAGAAACAGTTCAACAGCCGGATCAGTAGGTTCGTGGGTACCTGGAGTTCCAGATTGGTTCGTTATGCAGAACAAACCTAGAGAGATATCTACCTAAGGAAATGTTATGGAAAACCAAGGTAGGATGGTTAAACCACCTTTGGTGGCTCCAAACAATTGGGTGCTGCTTAAGCACCCAAAAACAAAATAACCAAATATGGTTTCAGTGATTTCTAGGTCCCAACGAAGGTACACTCAGTACCAGAAGGATCTGAAAGAATGAGGAGAAAGTTCTTCATTGGTTCAGCTAAAGAGCCAGGCAAAAAGAGAAAAAGATTCAAAATTAGATCATAATCTAAAATCGACTCTTCCAGACAAAAGGAGTTGTAGCAAGGAACAGTTGGCCAAAGTTCATTCTGAACTAAAGGCCAAGGAAAGATCAAGCTTGGTAGGGTTGGAAAAAGCTTTGATGGAAAGTGATAGTGAGATAGAAGATGAAGTCATCCCAGCCAAGGGAAGAGGATGGTTGAGTAAGAAATGTTCGAAGCTTTCATGGCTGAACAAACATTTTTGGTTGGAAAACCAACAGAAACAGACCATTCGAAGGAAGTTACTAATACAAAAGTGCCAAATGCAGCATGGAGGATGCTTCTGAAGTAATTGAACAAGTTGACCAAGAAAGAAGGAAAGCAGTGCAGCCAGTCGTCCAATTTGGCTCGTTTCCTCCGGTGTCACAGGAATTCAAGTTCAAGCTGAAGATGAAACCAAGGTCAGGATATTGACCCAATTCCAGTCTCCAGTGAAGACTCACAAGTAAGTATGGTGCAAGACGAATCCGAAGCAGCCACACCTATGGAAACTGAAACTGAAGACGAGAGTGAGGAAGAGGTAAGTATTAACCTCTCATACCCTTTTGAGTATCCCACGACGTCCATGACACAGCATGTCAAACCCTTGTATATCAAGGCCTTCTTCGATGGAATACAGATGAATCGGGTGCTGGTGGATAACGGGGGCAGCAGTAAACCTGCTTCCAAAGTCTTCATTAAAGAAACTAGGAAAGAAGAACCCCAGGCTAATCCCACCAGTACAGCCATTGCTGGTTTTGCTGGAGATAAACAGATGGCCCAAGGTATTTTGCCCATCAACCTGAGTGTGGGAACCAGGGACTGCATGACAGCATTCTTCGTTATCGACAGCAATGCTAAGTATAATGCTTTACTTGGAAGAGATTGGATTCACACCAACAAATGTGTGCCTTCTTCTTTGCATCAGAAAATCATGATGGCTTTGTGCAATGGGGAGACGGAGGAGATTAATCAGATCCCCAACCCTTCATAGCTTGTGCAGATTTCGCAGAGGCCAAATTATATACTGAAGAGAGTAGCACCACTCAGTATACTGAGGAAACCTGATGGTTCAGCCGATGTGTCGGCTGATGAAGAATTTGCACACCTAAAGCACTTGGTCTAAGAGAGTACTGATGAAGAGTTTGCTGTTAAGGATGACAATGATGCTTGGTTGTAGGCAAAGAGATGAAGCTCAAGAAGCCAGGTCTTTGGCTCTAATTAGGTTTTCAGTATTGGATGTAAAATCAATAATCCAGAAGCAAGTGCAAGAGCAAGAGAAAGAAGCCAAAATGATTGGTTGTAAAAGGAACAACAACAGGTCAGATTTTTTGCCTTCGATAAATATTGTGCGTTGGACATTGAAACAAAAGTCCAAGAGATACAAGAGGAAGAAGCCTTGTGGACAGACTTTGTCTATGAGGAGGAGGGTAAAGATGTTGAATCAAAGAAGCTGGGAACAGAACAAAGCAAGGAGATTGCTTTGAAGTCAGAAGGAATCAAAGAAAGAGCATCAGTAAGTTCTCAGATACAAGACCCCTTGGAAGAAGTAAATTTAAGAGAAGGTTCTACACAACAGCCCACCTAGATAAGTGCTTGGTTGAATACTCTTGACAGAGACCAGTTGTTGGTTGTTTTGAAGAAGTATAAAGATTGTTTTGCATGGTCTTATAATGAACTATCAGGATTGGATAGGTCATTAGTGGAACATAGTTCCCTATGAGACCTAATTTCAAGCCATACAAGCAAAAACCAAGGAGAATGAGTCCAGAAGTGATTCAGAAAGTTAAGGACGAAATTCTTAGACTCCTAAAGGCAGGCTTTATTAGGACAGCCAGATATGTTGAATAGCTATCTAATATTGTGCTTGTAGTTAAGAAGAATGGTAAAATGAGGGTATGTATCGATTTCAGAAAATGAATCTAGCAACTCCAAAAGATGAGTATCCTATGCCTATAGTAGATTTGTTGGTAGATAGTTCAGCAGGGCATCAAATTTTATCAATGATGGATGGACACTTGGTTATAACCAAATCTGCATTGCAGAGGAGGATGTCCATAAGACAGCATTCAGATGTCCTTGGAATATTGGCACCTTCGAATGGGTTAAGATGCCATTTGGCCTGAAGAATGCTGGGGCTACATATCAGAGGGCTATGAACACTATCTTTCATGACCTCATTAGAGGGTATTTAGAGTGTTATATTGATGACATTGTAGTGAAATCCCAATCCATGGAGGAACATTTGTTTCACCTAGAAGCAGCTTTCGAAAGAATGAGAAAGTTTAAGTTTGAAACTCAATCATCTTAAATGTGCATTTGGCGTATCATTTGGAAACTTCTTGGGCTATGTAGTATACAAGAAAGGAATACAGATTGATCAGAATAAAGCCAAAGCCATCATCGAAGCCAGACCTCCATCAAGTAAGAAAGAATTACAAAAGTTCCTTGGACAGGTTAATTTTCTTCGAAGATTCATTTCTAATACTGCAGGGAAAACTAAAGTATTTTTTTCCTTGTTAAGGCTAGAAGATGAAGAGGAGTTTGTGTGGACAGTAGGGCATCAAACTGTTTTTGAAGGAATCAAAGCCTACTTGGCCAACCCTCCAGTGCTGATGCCACCAAAGGGTAATAAGCCCTTGAAGTTGTACATAGCTGCAGCAGAGGATTCATTGGGAGCTTTCTTAACCCAAGACAACGAAGAAGGCAAGCAGCAGGCTGTTTATTACCTTAGTAGGTTTCTAAATTCTTGTGAATGTAAATATTCAGCTGTAGAAAAGCTGTGCCTTGCATTGTATTTTGCTGCAATGAAATTAAGATACTATCTTTTGCCTACAACTGTCTTGGTAATTGCAACCACAGATTTGGTTAAATATATGTTATCTAGACTCATGTTGAGGGAAAGAATTGGCAAATGGATACTAGCTTTATCAGAATTTCACCTAGAATATGTCCCCCAAAAGGCAGTAAAAGGACAAGTTTTAGCCAATTTTTTGGCAGACCATCCATGTCAAACAGAAAGCCAAGAGATAATGGAACTTGGTATGGCTAGTGTTGAACCATGGCAAATGTGGTTCGATGGATTAAAAGCCAATGGTTTAACTGGAATTGGTATAGTAATTAAGTCACCACAAGGAATAGAAACCACGCATAGTTTCAGAGTGGATGAAATTACTTGTTCCAATAATCAAGCTGAATATGAAGTCTTAATAATGGGATTGGAAATACTTATTGGATTACAAGCTCATTCAGTTGACATATTTGGAGATTCTCAATTGGTAGTTAACCAGGTGAAAGGGATTTTCAAATGTCAAAGTATAAGCATGGTGCCATACTCTGTTGTTGCATTACATCTGCTTTTGCAATTTCAGATAGCAAATGTAACTTATGTTCCAAGATTCTTGAATAATAAAGCTAATGATGTAGCTCAAAAAGCTTCGAATTTAAAGAGAAGGGATAATACTAGAAGAGATATAAGCCAAACAACATATCAGAAAGTAATACCATCCTTGAATAAAAGCAATGTGGTCCTGGAAGTCAATCATAATGACTTACAAGAACAAGATTGGAGGCATCCATTAATGCAGTATCTAGTTGGCCCATCTTCGAAAGCCAACAGAAAAATTAAATTGCAGTCTATGCAATACATGATGTATGGTAATGCTCTCTGCAAAAGGGGGGAAGATGGGTTATTATGTTGGAATGTTTAGGCCCAAAGGAAGCATTGACAGTTATGGCTGAGGTTCATGAAGGCATTTGTGGTGCTCATCAGCCTGGTGTGAAGATGAGATGATTGCTTCGAAAGCATTCCTACTATTAGCCTACTATCCTTAAAGACTGCATAGAATATGCAAGAGGTTGCCAGGCATGTCAAAAGCATGGCACAATAAGGCATGTGCCGATAACTGACTTGCATGCAGTTGTGAAGCCTTGGCCATTTAGAGGATGAGCCATGGATATGATGGGGAAAATACACCCACCCTCTTCGAAGCATCATTGCTTCATCTTAGTGGCCACTGATTACTTCACCAAGTGGGTCGAAGCTAAGCCATACAAGGCTGTAGACCAGACTGAAGTCATTGGATTCATTAAAGATTTAATCCATAGATTTGGCATCCCACAGACTATAACTGTTGATAATGAGACTGTATTTGATGGGAAAATGGTAAAGTCTTTTGTGGCAGAGTTTGGGATTAGTCTTGTTAATTCTACACCCTATTATGCACAAGCCAATGGTCAAGCTGAATCATCCAATAAGTCTTTGAAAAAAGGAATTCAGAAAGTTGTGGAAGATAATCCTAGGGATTGGCATAACTTGTTGTTGGATGTGTTGTGGGCTTATAGGACTTCACCAAGATCAAGTACAGGAATCACTCCATATGCTTTAGTGTATGGGCATGATGCAGTGCTACCTGTAGAAATTAATGTTAAGTCCTTGAGGGTGAGATGCCAGGATCAGTTAAATCCTGAGCAATACCATCAGAGCATGTGCTTGGAGTTAGAAAGTATAGATGAAGCTAGAATTCTAGCATTAAATAGCATTCTTTTCCAAAAGAAGAAAGCAGCCAAAAACTATAATAAGAAAGTCAAACACATTGGCTTTGATGAAGGTGATTTGGTATGGAAGACAATACTCCCAATAGGGATTAAAAGCCATAAATTTGGCAAATGGTCACCTAACTGGGAAGGACCATATCAAGTTTATAGAGTCCTGTCCTTTGGGGCATACAATTTAAGAAATTTAAATGGATATGTACATCCTAAAAAGATTAATGGCAAATATTTGAAGCCTTATTTTCTAACCATTTGGGAAACACAAGGAATATAATAAATGCTGAGTAAAAGAACATAAGGATATTCAAATAATAAATAAGAATTTTCTTTTTGTAAAGAGTTGAATACATTTTGCCATAAATTGGCCCAAAAGTGAGTACAATGTTTCTGTTGTTCTTTTACAATGGATGTTCTATTATTAAATAATGAAAACAACTGAATGGCTGTGGTCATTTCTTGCTTTCGGTCAGCCAATCCTTGATTGGTGATCTGCAACTTGGTGTCAGTTCGGTCTAAGGCCTGGTTAACTGAGGATAGCTCCTCTTCAAGTTGAGCTTTCTTTTCCAGTAGTTGAGTTCGAAATTGGGAGACAGAGGAATGTTGTTCCTTTAGCTCTGATACTTCAGTATGTACTTTGGAAACAAAGCTCTGGTCCCTCACCAATTTCTCCTCTGCGGCCTTGGCAGCATGGCAAATGTTGATGTAAAAATCAATGGTAGCTGCTGCCTGAGACAAGTGACCTCAAACAGCCATGCCGGATTGCTCAACAATCTTACATCATTTGAGGAAGCCATTTCTTATTATAGGCCTCTATAAGGCTTCGAAAGGGGTCCTCGAAAAGGATGTCAGCAGCTCCAGACAGTTGTCTAAGTCTATTGGGGGCAAGGAAGTCTTACTACTGGTGGAAGAGCTCTAAAAAATTTCTAGCAGAGAATCAGCCAGATCTAATGGCTCAGTCTCATCACTAGCCATCGAAGAGGTGGAAGGTATGTCGAAGAGACTAGCTAGTCTATCTTCGAAGATGTCTACCTCATCCATGAAAGGTATAGAAAGAGCTGTGGTGGAAGGCACAAAGGACTGCATAGGAATAAGAGAAATGGGTGGAGCATCTTTAGCAGTCTCTATAGTTCTAGCTACCAATAAGTCGAGTGAAGAGGGGCTGGAACTAGGTAGAGGTAATAAACCATGAGTTGGAGAACTACTAGTACCCTCTATAGAAGAATCAGCTACCATCAAAGATGGAGTAGCAGCTGGAGTTTCCTTAGGAGGGGGAGGAGAAATAAAGCTCAAAAGAGAACCAAATTGAGTAAAATCAAAAGACAAATGAGGGAGATATGGAGTTAAGCCAGAAGGAAAAGGAGCAGGAATACTTGGCCTCAAGAAGGATATAGAAACTATAGGGCCTGTAAGTGGAAGAATTATTTGAATGGGCTCCACATCTTGAGGTTGTTCAACTTCAACTGAAACTGAGGGAGTCCTTATTGGAAGAATATGCTCAGTAGTTGTTGCTGCAAAAGAAGAAGTACAAAGTAATGTCAAGTCTCAATACCAAGAATTTGACAAGAAAAAAAGAATAGAGACATGGAAGAAGTTACTTGTTTCTGAAGTGGTAGCAATAATGGGAGAGCTACAAAGGGAATAATGCTCAGCCTTCTTGCAGTTTCTCTTTGGATTGCAGCAGCAGCAGTAGCTTCATCTCTTAACAGTTGTTGCTGCCGCCTTTTTTCAGCTCTCTGGAAAACAATTATGGCTTTAGAATGTTTCTGTTCTACTGCTTTGACAGCTGCCTCATGAGTAGGGTCTTCGACCAAATCAGAAGGAGAGACAGTCATCTTCCTTCTCTTTTTTCTCTGTATTGGTATTTCCTGCACTTTCTCAGTCTCTCTCTCTTCAATTTGGGATTCAGATTCCCCAGAAGTGAGTTCCTCTTCTACTACTTTGGCAGTTGCCTCATGAGTGGGATCTTCAACCAAATCAGAAGAAGAGACAGTCAGCTTCTTTCTTCTTTGTAAGGGTGTCTCTTGCTCTTGATCTTCTTATTCTTCTTCTTCTTCTCTTCTGCTGCCTGAACTTCAGGTGCTTCCTTTTCAGGATCAAGTAAAAGTTTCCTTTTTTTCTTTTGTTGTTTGCTCCTGAGAAGATTTAAAGCTTAGATCTTCTGAGGAGAATCTCCTTGTGAGGCACTTGCACCACCTTCACAAAAAGAAGAACTAAAGATAATGCTAAAAGCATTATAAAGAAGGAAAAAAGAGAAGAAGCAAGGGTATATACCTTTCTTCGAGGCAGCCCGAGTAACTCTAGGAGGAGTTGAGGTAGTAAGAGTAGACTGTGTGGTGGCAGGCACAGTAACTGAAGTGGCAGGAGCAGTGGAAAAAGTGACAACTGCAGCTCCTTTGGGCTTGGCTTGGGGCACATCCAACACCATTAATAGGTCTTGAGGAGGAATGGCCAAGTATACCTCCATATTGGTCACCCATCAGTTTTGGCACCTTTCCAATAGGTTACCTTGAGGAATAAAAGGATATACTCAAACTCAATCAAGTCCTGTATAAACTTGGAAGTTGCTTCTTCTAGTCTGGACCTTCGAACCTTTAAATCCCTGATGGTAAGACTTAAATTGGTGTTACTGTAGAGAGGTATTGGGAGCCCTTATGAGAAGCCAAATTGTCTAGGAAATTGAGCAGGACAATAGGGCTCAGCAATGCATTTGTAAGATCTAGGGTTTATAGTCCCAATGAAGAACTCTCTGGGGATCAGAATAGAGGCCCATATGTCCTTGTGATGAGGTGAAGCACAGAACCTATCACTTAGAAAATTTTTCAAGCAAGATGGGCCAATGGTAGTAGGTTCGAAGGGATGAAAGCTATAAGAAGAAAGGGAAGCTGGAAGTTGGTGGAAGAAAGAGAAGTAAAAAGCAAAGGTAAAAGGATAGAGTGAAGCGTTGGCTAGCCTCATGCCATGAGTAGTAGGGTTTGGCTCAAAAAATTTAAGGCATTTAGATTGTAGCTCAATAAAATAAGCAAAAAGCCAAAGCTGAAGTATCCAAAATGGACCCCCTTGATTGGCATCCAAGGGTTTCTCACAAAAAAGAGAATAGGCTCTATATACGTGACCTAGAACATATGGAGCTAAGGCCACCTTTTTCTGTAAGACAATGGCTTTGGCAAGAGGGGCAAATTCATGCATGATTCTTTGAGAAGAGGTGCATAAAAAGAATTTGCAAAGCCAATATAGTATGAAAAAAAAGAATTCCCTATCAATCACAGGGCCCTCCCTTCTATTCTCAGCCTTGACAAAGTCACTATAGGATGAGTTAAGGGAGGGGAGGGAAAAGGGGGTTGGTAGGTCAGGATAATCTAGTCCAATGGGGGACAATCCTAGTTGATGGCAGATATCAAGAATAGTAGGGGCCATCATCCCACATCTGAATTGAAAGAAATTAAAGGCAGAATTCCAAAAGCAAAAGGCAATAGGTATTAAGAAAGGGTCCTCTGAGATAGTGAACCTGGATAGTTGGAGGGCGTCGAAAAGGCAGAGCTCTTGAAGGTCCAGAGTCCTATCAGGGACAACCCGATCATATCATTCTTGCCACTCCGATCTCACCGTGGGCCAGCATCGGTGGAGGCGGTTCATCCTCCAGTTTCCCTAGTCAAGACCACCTTCATAAAGGAGACAATGGTCTTCTAGACGTGGATATAAAGCTGGAAGCTCAGTAAAAATCTCCTTGAAGATGGGCCCAAGCACATAGTCCTGTTGCTCATGACGAAGAGGGATGAAGATGCGTCCGTCGATGGTCCTTTTCTCACCAGCCTTGTACTTCTCACATTCTGCCTCAATGATCCTTTTTAGGGTTACAGATGGGCTCGCACGCTCTACGACTAGTACTTTCAATGAAGAAGAAGCCATTGATAGAAAGTTTTTTCAAAAGACGAAGTTGGGAAAGAGAGTAGAGAGAAGTGGAAGGTTGGTAGAAATAAAGGGTTTGTGCGATAGACAAATAGGTGAATTCCGAGCACGAAATAAAAGGATTTTAAAACTTTTGTGTCTGAAAATATACCTGGTCGTGTGACACGGACGGAATTCACAAAAAAGTACTAAAAATACGGATGCGAAAGGTTTCCCTCAATGTTGATAGCTTTGGAGGGAAACATATCTCAAATGCTAGTATCAGCTTCGAAATGCAACATTTGGCTTCAAAGCCAAATTTTGGCGCCGAGATCCGATAAACAAATAGCTTCGAAGGCAAGGAGCCAACTTCGAAGCACATCCTACACCTGAGGATGCAAAAAAATTCGAATATTTGTATACCACAACAGGATTGAAAGCCTGTTTTAGGGTTTTTAGTGAGAATAAATCCTTCGAAGCAAGACTTGAGATCCCTTATGGATGGAAATTGTTGTTCGAAGTATCAAAACCAATAGTTGGTTTGAAGATTGCCTGTCAGATTAAAGCAGTGCAACCCTCGAGGGGGGCTTCCATATTTTTGAAAGTATGAACTGTTGTTCGAAGCAAAAAATGGTCAATTTAAAACTGATTGATAGTACTAACCATATGACCATTTATTGGACATGATTAAAACAAGCTTTAAAGGGCAAGATTGTTAAGATTCGAAGCACTGATTCTAAACAGAAATCAGCAAAAGTTGTCAACCGTATTCCATAAATTGGAAAATTCATGTTGGTTTTTCAGTGTTTCATTTGAGATGATTGAAGCCAGATTCGAAGGATGAGATTGGTTAGTCTGAAGCCCTAAATTTGCTTATGAAGACAAACAGAGATAAATTCGAACCATACCAAACAAAGAGAAAAGACTTAGATGTATTAAAACAAAAGCAATTACATTAAAAGTTCCTCTTTGGGTACAAATTCAAGTTCATAAAAGTAAGGAATTGAATAAATAACGAGGTCATGGAATTTAGTCCAGCTATGGTCAATAAATTTCTGTTCCTTTTTTAGTCTATCCTCTATTTTTTCCAGGCTTGGTTGCTGAAGTTGATGTGCTCTCATTTGATAAAAGAGCTCTTCAGCCTTTATTTCGAACGCTATCTCTTTTAACCCTTGTTCTAGCTCGTCCATATCCAAGTCATCCCAGTACCCAGAGTCTTTATTCTTGAAGTCATTGTATTCCTCGACGAGGTTCTCTTCTTTGTACTGGGTATGAACTCGGAGGGATGAAAGTTGGTCCAAAGATTGGGTGGTGGCCAAAGAAGTCTGGTGCCAATAGAGAAGCAATGGGAGCTGGTCCAAAAACATGTGGCGTTCTGCTTGGGCGTTGGGGTTGAGGACATGACCCCGAGTCATAATGTCACAAGCCCATCGAAGGTTCTTGAGAGGAACATCGTCTTCAAGAACATTGAAAGGCAAGTGAGAAAAGGCCGCAAGCAGAAGTTGGGCTAGCTTTCGCTGAGTTGGAATAGGAGGAGGTGGAGGCTTGTAAGGGGGAAAAGCCTTATCCGCAGAGAGGGTAAGCTTCAATCTCTCTATCCAGGAAGGATTTTGCGAAGGAGGAGGTATAGAGGCTTCCATTTCGAAAGAAGGAGGAAACTGAGGGACATTAATGCAATCAAGCCAGTCATAAGGACAAAGCTTCGCCTTCTTGGCTAAAAATGATGGGTTATACCCCTGTGCCTCTTCTGGGGATGGGTAGCTCGTACTATCTTTGTAGGCATGGAGGATGTGTACCATGCCACAAGTAGATTGTCCTCTAAACTACGTCGGCGGTCGATGGGCACGTAAGGATAACCACCGAGTTTCGCACATAGGAAGGGAACTTTAGAGGATCAGTGAACTCGACAAAGTGATGATTAACTCGCTCCTTTAGCTCACATGCCTCAGAGTCTGACCAGCTTTCCAACCAGAAGCCCCAGAGGAAGAAGCCACAGCCTCATCCCATGCAGAAGATTGTGAATTAAGAAGAGCATCCAATGTCCATTTTTACAAAATTTTGGGTTATATAATTATGAGTAACGAGTGCGTAATCCAAAGGTTGATAGTTCGCAAAAGCTTCCATGACTTGAATATATGAAGGTAGGTAAAGGTGGCTAATCAATGCATGAAGGTTCTTTCGAGGAAGAACAGCATCATCTGATGACTCTTCGTGTAATCGATCAATAGAAGAGAGAATTAATTTGGCCATAAAATATGTATCAGACTGTTCGAATACTAAAATGGTGGGGATGTTCAAAGGATTAAAAGAGAATTTAATGCAAATGATGAATGACAGTTGCATTTTTGCGAGAATGCAAAGCCCATGCACGTTCTAGGACGTGGTTAAAAGACCTTGATCCACTAATATCACCAAGTATTGGGTATATTAGTGTGGGGGGTAATGTTGGCTACATATTTCGTATAAGCCAATTATAATTCAACATGTGGCAGATTGAGGGTAATACGGGAAGACAACTCAAATCTTCGATCGTAATCATACACGTGGCCGTTAATATTGGTTTTCATAAGATCTGCGTAGTACTGAATCAATAAAGAGATGCAAAGTGATGTGGCTTCAACGGTTACTCACATTTAAATTCAAAATCAGGAGGGAAGACTAACTGCAGGTATTGGCATAGTGGAGCTAGCTCTAAGGCTACATGATCAGCGATCATGGAGGAGCAGTTCGGCGGTTAGAAGTGCAATTCGATGGTTCTCCTTGAGAAGTATAAATAGCAGAGAAGCCCCCAGAAAAAGCCCCAGACTGAGATCTAGAAAACCAGTTTTATTCTACATTATTTTTCCAGTTTTACATTTCTTGTTCTTTACATTTCTGTACTTCAAATTCCTGCACTGCATTTCGTTCGTAGGAGTAGTTTTCAAGTAGCTTGTTGCTGTAAACCTCTACGAGGCTGATTCAGATCTTTGTAAGTCTTTCATTTTGCTTAATGAAATACTGCAACTGTTCTTTATTTATCCATTGTTTGCTTAATTTTCCTAAACAAAGCCACCAGTAAAAGTCCTCTTCATTGAGGCTGAAAGAACTAAAACACAATTATCTGATAATTGGTTGGCAATTAACATTCTGTAAGGACAGATTGATCCTTGCTGGCACCCTCACAATTACAAAAATAACCTTCGAAAGCCAGAAAGCCAACAATATATTTTTTATATTCAAGTCTCTTCATCTTCTTTCCAAAGTTTTAATTATTTTTTTTCTTTTTACTCTTCATCTTCTTCCTCACCATTATCATCAATATCATTATTTCTTATTATGTTTTCATTTACAAATAGAATAAAATTTGAATAAAATCAAATAATGAATGAGAATAATGATAATTTTTTTAAGCAATCCATCACTCAATTTTGTGTGTAATCAACACTTTATATCACCTGAAACAAAGTGTGATCAAATTCGATGTCGTTGAACACAAACACTGTCTTAATCATCTTTTCTTCGCTCAAATTCTCATTTACAGCCACTTGCAATATCAAATCTAACACTGCCTAGAAATTAGTGTTCATCTCCAATTCCATACGCCTTACAAACTCAAATTTTTGATATCCAATCGTCTCCTTCGACCATCTGAAGCTTTGAGCTTTTGCTAAATGTAATGAGTTTTCCTTTCCATGGCTCTTCACTTGGTTCTGAAACCAACAGACCACGAGCAATAGAGACCTCCATTGGAATGCCCTCCATACTACTCGATACATCACAAACAGTTAGATAATTCTTTAACTTCCCCTTGTTGGATACATCATCCACCATTCTCTTCTACTGAAGCTCTGCAACTTGCCCACCATCTGCATCATTAAACATGGAAGATATTATTTAAGAAATCTGTATAAGAGTTTTAAATGGTGTAATTTAAGATTTTTAATTTGTTTATTATTTGTGTGTATCATAAATTATTATTTTATCTTAAAAAGTAATTTGTGAAAAGACATAGAGTGTATTGAGAATAATTTTTTAAAAAATTATTTAAAAAATTATTTCGGAACCCTAATTAAATAATTTTTTAAATACAAATAGATTCACCCATATTATATTGGATTAAAAATATTTTGAAACCCTAATTTTTGTAAGAATTTGCGGGCCCAAGATGGCCGGCCTTGAATGCTTCAAACATAGGTCAACTTGATTGCTAGAGCAAACCAATGGCTCTAATCAAAGGAAGATGAACCCAAAAAATTCCAACAGTTATGTAATGATTATCTTTCATTCAAGTCTTTAATTTCCTACCCCACCTCCCAAAAAACGAAGTCTATAATTTGAATCCATTTTTTATTTTGTAAGAAAAAGAAAATGACATGTTTAATAAATTGCTTAAGAAATGTTCAATATTGCGTAAAAAGAAATGTGTCGCAGTACGTTTTCAACCTTCATATCATAATTTAGCCAATGTCGTCATAATCGCATCATGTTTGCATACAGCTATATTCCAAATGTATATCCAAATTGTTGAATCGAAAAAACTAGAGTTGAATCGGAAAAAAAAAAAAAATGTCTATCCAAACCAGGGTCTAGTTTTAACACGCCTGTCAATGCTTTACAAGGAAACAGTCTTCTATTCTCTCTCTGCAACACGGACTTATACCTAAACGCGACTTAGGTGACGTCTCACTAAACTTAACCTAGTTCTACCCTTACAAAGCACAAACCCAGGAATATTACTTTTCTTTTCTTTTTTTTACGTTATTATTATAATTAGTATTATTATTATTATATTAGATTTAAATTCCTACATATATGGTCTCATGATTTACTGTTGAGGTGGTGGAGGTTGGTTAGCGGCTGCCCAGCGGTAGATCTCTTCTTGGATCCACTGTTCAGTTAATCTTATCTGTTGATTAATAAATTCTAATTTCTGATTAATATATGGTTGTAAATACCGATCTTGTTGCTGGTTTGCGTATGAATTCTGACGTTGAAGATAAAACTCTAATACTTCATGTAATTCAACAAGTAAATTTACAAAGATACATAAATATGAAAGTAAAAAAGAAAATACTTACAATCAGAGTCTTCAAAACAACATAGTTCGTCAATACTTAATTTATATATCATAAACTGAGAAATTTTACAAGAGAGAAAGAGAGGTACACTCCAAAGCACACTGAAAGAGAAAATTTTTAACGCTTAAACCAACTCTGCCTTAACAAGGGTAAGGGTATCCCTTAAATAGAAAAATAAAAGTAAAGATAAGATAAGGTAGAGGACAGGTGGCGTGTCTTGGATAGCTGGGAGTCAATTGGCCTTATCCTCATGGATGAGTGGATTTTTCTTTTGACGCAGCATCCTTATCTTCATAGGGCTGGATCGAGACAGCTGGATAGTTCTGTGCTGGATGGCAGACAAGGTATCTGCTATTCTGAAAATATCTTCACTGTTAGTTGTTGTTTTATGCCGACGCTTCTGATGAATGATGCTTGTGGGGGACAAAGACTCATGCTTTGCCTTTTCCTTTTTTGTCTTTTTCCTTGTCAATCTTTTCGGCAATCATGCTAGTAAGTGAATCCCAAAAATGACCAAAATTGGGTTCATCATCAACAGAATCCTATGATTCTCCGACTAGAATAGCAAATTCATTTTTATCGAGGTCTGGATCTTCCTGGTCTTGACTACTAGTAACGGATTTCATGGAGGTGACGTCACTGGAAATAGTTTAGAGAAATTGTTCATTCATAAAATCCATGCTTTTGATGACTAATTCTATTTCTGACAAATCCAGATATTTTTGGCGTAATTTTGTTTAGATTTGTAAAAAAGGGTTTTGAATAACTGGTTGGCTAGGAATTGATTTGGGAATAGCGTCCTAACAAGCTTGAGAATGTGCCTTTATCTTCTGGACAGTTTCGGGTAGAGTGGGATTTATCCCACCATCTCATAAAGAAAACTCTTTTGAGACGTGGGATCTTATTATGGTAATCGCACTGTAAATCTCATTTCCATATCCATGGAATACTAAAACGGATAGTAAAATGAACCAGGGATTTGGTCATAGAAATATCTTTATGTCCTGGTAAATGAGAATAAGCAATTTGCCATTCATTAAAAGCTTCTTGAATAGATACTGATAAGACTTCGAGCTGTAACCCAAATTTATCGCACCAAATGCGAAACCAATTTGGAAGATCATTTTTGAGAACATCGGGACAAATGCAGATAAACCAAGGTGATTGCGGATGGGATTCTAGTAATAAAAGGCATAAGTAAATGCATCGATATAGTCCCAATAACTATAATGAGTTTCCCTTTTACGAATGTCAAGGTGACGAGTGGTATACGGATGAATGCCCCATATAGCAATGGGCATGATATTGCGGATGGTAGTTTTATTGAATTGGATGGGACTGGCAGTCTTGGAAGGATCATGCAAAGTATGCTTGATTTGCATGGCAGTAGTCTCAATGAGTATCTGTTCGGAAATATAGCGATACTGGTCAAAATAGAGAGGAAATTGTTGAGTCGTAAGATAACGACGTTTAATTTCCCATGGATCAGTCATCTATTTATCGTCTGTTGGTTCAATGTAAAGAACTGTTTCTTCAGTAATACTATTAGGAATGTACTATTTAGGAGTAAGGAGGACATCCTTAGCAGATTGACTAAAGGATTCCCCTTTATTACTGTTAGAGGCCTGTAGCCCTGGAAATTCTGTTGTATATGAATGTTGGTAAGGGTTTCCCCTGCCTCAGCCCCGACGACTTGGGCCACGGCCACCTCTACTGGTCATGATCCCTGCAAATATTCACGGGTTAAGAAATCTGATAAAGAGTTCAGTTCACCTTTGATAAAGTCAATATCAAAGTCAAATGTTGATAATGCACTCTGCCAGTTTGCAAATATCTGTTTATGAGTAAGATTAAGCACATCTTTTTTGAATATCTGTTTGGCTGCTGAACAATCAACACGAATTAAAAAGTGTTGGTTCAATAAATCATCCTGAAATTTTAAGACACATTTAACAATTGCTAAACATTCCTTTTTAATTGTTGGATAATTTAAAGCAACTTTAGTCCAATTTCCTGATGTAAATCTTAATAATTCTTCTTTTTGACTGGTAGGGTTAAACTATTTTAGAATGCCTTCGTAACCATAGTTAGAGGCGTCAGTTGGCATTATTTTCTTCCATTCTGGATTGGGTAAAGCAAGACATGGGAGTTGTTTAACTTTGGCTTTAATTTTCTTTACTGCAACAGTGTGAGCATCGATCCAGGGAGAAGGATTTTTTGTAGTCTGGTGTAAAGAATAGTAGCATCTTGGGATAACTGATGATAATAGTCTCTAATATAATTTTGACTACCAAGAAATCTCTACAATTGAGTTTTATCTTTTATTTCATCTGGAAACTTAGAGGCAAACTCTATACTTTTGTCAATTGGTATGACAGTTCCACTATGAATATTATGACGAAGAAAATGTACTGTTTTTGAAAGAGCTTCATTTTTGTTGCAGATATAACTAAACCATTTCTGATAATAACATGCTTAAAAATATTAAGATGTTTAATATGCTGATCTATTGATGAAGAGAAGATAAGAACATTATCAATATAACATATGGCAAATTCTGTATAAGAAGTAAATATATCAGTCATGATATGCTAGAATTCTGATGGTGCATTTTTTAGGCCAAATGGCATAACATTCCATTCTTAATGCCCAAAGGGTACAGTAAAAGTAGTTTTATATCGATCCTGCTCAACAATTTGCATTTGCCAACAAATTTAGAAAATATAACTACATCTTGTAATCTATCTAGAAGATCTTTTTTGTTCGGAAATGGATACCTGATCCATTTTAAGACATCATTAAGAGGTTTATAATTAATAACTAATCTTGGCACACGTCGTTCAATTTTGGCATTTTTATTTACATGAAATGTTGTGCAACTCCAGGGAGAGCGACTAGTTCTGATTTACTTATTTTGGAGAAGATTTTGAATTTATGTCCTGCACATTTCTAAATATCCTTTTTTTCATTTGACTAGGGTGAGCTTTGGTTGGGATGAAACGTTCATCAAAGTCTGGTTCGTAGGCAAGAGACACTATGTGTTTCTTCCTTTCCCAAAAGGCATTTGGAATATCACTACAAATTTATGTTTGAAATTCTTTTTTAATTAAGTTAATTCGGTTTTGTGAAGATGACTATTGTAATCCTTGCTCAATAGTGAGAAAGCTAATTTCTGTTTGAAGAAAATTGATTTTTTTTTCTTTGAAATTAACTAGATCTTTGATTTGATCTAATTCTTTGGTATAAGGTTTTGTTATGAATTCAAAAATAATGGGTTGGTTATTGATGGTTATGTGAATACCTATGGAGTCTATCTTGGTGATAGGCATTAGTAAACACAAGAATGGAGTCCCTAAAATAATACTTTCAGACATGTTTCTAATAAGAAGAAAAGCAGTGGGAAGACATATTCCTTGATTACAGATGAAAGGTTCTGGTATTTTTAATTTAATTTTCATAGAATTGCCACTTGCACTGGTTAATGATTGAATGGTTTTCTGGAAATATTGAGTAGGAATTAATCCTTCTTGAATACAGTTCATATCAGCTCCGCTATCAACAAGTTTGAGGCATCTTTTATAATAAAATAAGGTTTTATTGTAAAAGTGATTCTGATATACCACTAAAGTAATTTGATTAATAAGCATTAAATACTGATTCTCTGGTTTATCTTGACTTTCGTTTTATTCTGAAGTTTGTCCTTCATTTTTAAGTTGACTGTTAATCTTCTTAATATCATTAAGAATAGATTGATTAGCTATTTGAAGGTGTTTTACTTCTATTTTTAATACATTAATTTCCATTTTTAAATCTTAGATAGTTACTAGTTATTCAATTGATTGAGAAACTTGCATACAGTTAAGAACTTCTTTCATACTGTAATGTTCAATTGGGATTACTTCTTCTATTTTCTGATTTTGATAACAAAATTTTAAGAATTTTAATTTCATTTCTGAACCTTAAGACATTGAGGTTGGGTCCTTGTAGCTCGACTTTTTCGCACCCCCTTTCGGAAGTTCGAAATAAGCCCTACAGTTCGGATTCCCGTGGTTCTGAATCTGATTTCACAAGTGCAATATGAAATAGATAATCACCAAAGAGTCTAAATCCGGCAAATCTTTTAGAAAATCGATTTTAAATCAAATTGCCAAAAATGGACTGCTTTGCCAGATATAGAGTTGCAACCTAAATATTTTGGGAAATTTAGGAAACCCATGACTCGTGCCAAAGGCCACATATCCGTCATCACCAAGATTGTCTCGGCTCGGGAACTTAGGTACGAGAGGGGAAGGTCATGAATACATTTGAGCACCCCCGCTCGCCCGATCAAAGATCGGCCTCTACTAATCATGATATGATTTTTATCAACATTATATGCTCTTGTTCCTGTTTATTTAGGCTAGCATTACTGTGTGATATGCACACACATAAGTATAGACTAACTTTGCAAGAATTGGAACATTTCAAGTCATGTTTGTTTGCAAAATTGTTTTGAAATATGGACCACTTGAAAAAGTGATCGTATACGAACATTCCTGAAATTATTCCAATTCAAGCAATTAGCCTTCATCCACAAGCATTCAAGCAGTTTATCAATTAAGCATTTAGCCTCATGGCAAACATGCTAAACATGGCAACAATCACACTCATGCAATATGCTAAAGCGAGTAAAGGCTTACTTAGTACTCAAAGCCAAAAAAGAAATGAGTTAGAAAAATGCATGATCCTGACTAGGCAATATGACTAATGCAACACATACAATATGTAATTAGATAGGCACGACTACTAAACATGGCATATCAATCGATTTCATAACATGGGGTCTAAGCAAGTATTCAAAGAAGTATTTAAACAACAATACAGTTAGAATGATGAACCGAGCCTCGGTGCATGCAATACAAATGGATGCAATCATGGAGAATGCCAATTGAAACATGAAGTCCCTAAACTAACCATCAGCTAGTAAATAAAAGGGAGAAAGACGTGGGGTTGGAAGATATACATATTATTACATTGCGCTCTTACGAAGGAGAGTCTGAATGAATAAACTAGCTAATTAACTAACTAATTAAGCTAAGCTAAAGCTAATTAAGCTAATTATTACAAACCGGAATGCATAACTAGCTAAGCTACTTAACTAATTATTATAACACTAAAGTGAACTAACTAGTTAACTAACTAATTAAATAATTACAAACACAAATGCAATTAACATGAGCAATTAAACTAAATAATTAACTACTATGCCTCGGGAAACGAGGGATGTTCGTGTGCATGCTCCCTTAAAAGACCACCATTTTGCTTCCGGAAAGCCTCTGTTGCACAATTGAACACCAACACTGCTCCTCACTCTGCTCTACCTTACAAACTCACTGCTCAACTTTGCATCAGTGGCCAGTCGACCACTGGTAAAGACTACTGGCCACTAGTGATGGCCAGCCGGCCATCAAAGGTGGTCTACCGGCCACCTGCCAGCTGCTGCTGCACAGGTTCATCTTGCTGCAACAAAGGACAAACAGAGTATATACATGGTATTTTCAAGGATTTGTTTGCATAACTCACCCCTCCTTTTCATGAGCAAATCAAAGGAGTGGTGTACTTAAGCCACAAACCATCAACTCAAGCAATTTCATTGCATGATGGCTTGTGACTCCAGATGTGCAATTTCAATGAATGCTAAACAAGACACAAACCTCCTCTCTTTCATGAATGATCAAGGGAAGAAGTTGACCTTGGAGACTTGAATCATTTCATCACTAACAAGTATGAAATGGTTCAAGCTTCTATATTTTCAATTAATGTTCGATTGAACACAACAAAATTATTATCTTGCTCACTTTTATTCCCAAGTTTTAGTTACTCATTTTAATTTACCAACCATTCTTTAATCCAATTAAGTCCAAAGGTGAATTAAAGTCCTCTAATGGAAAGAGTGCTCAAAACACAAGTTGCTTTTGGTGGTAAAGAAGCATCATACCATTGGTAATGAACTCGATAAGGGATTAAACCATTAAGTATGAAACCTAAATTTCATACTTGGGCAAGCGACTTGAAACCACTTTCAAAGCAAAATAAAAAGCCAAGATGGGAGGGAGATTGCAGAGATTATTAGTGCTAAAATGAAGTATGAAAAGCCCAAAATAAGTGCTATCAACTCAAATAATTAATGTCTAAGACCTAAAACATCAAGCTTATGAGAACTATTACACTAGAAGCATGCAAAACAAAGCTGAAATGCAAACAACAGCCCAAAATAGTGCTAAAACAGTTTAAAACAAGTCCTAAAACATGCTGGAATTGAGCTAAAAAATGCTAGATTAAAATGCTAAAACATGGCACTAACTAGGCTAGTAAGCAAGGCACAAGAAGGGGAGGCTAATCCCTCCAAATTTTGACTTCAAAACATGATTTTGGCCACTTGAAAAAGCTTTGAAAATCAGTGTTTAAAAGCTTGGAAAAAGATAGTAAAAGGGTGGGAAACAGAAGGGCAAAAGCCTCCAAAACAAGGTATAAAGAAAGGCAATCAACCCCTCAACCTTTAATGGCCTTAAACCCAAGCTTCAGCCCAAAAAACACAGAGTTTTGACAGTCCAAAACAATGGTAAAAAGTAGGAATAATAACAAATAAAACAAAGCTACAAGCAAAGTCTTATACCTCTTGAAGAGAAGAAGTTATTCCAAGCAACAAAACAAGCAAACAACACCCTCTAGAGCTCAAACCAAGCTTAAAAGTACCTTAGCTCAAAGGTGAAGAGATTTGGTTAAGGGTGTATAGGCAAAGGTTGATGAATTGTAAGCAAAAGTGTAGAGATTCGGTAGAGAGAGAGAGAGAGAGAGAGAGAGAATTGTAGAGAGAGAGGAAAATTTTTGAACTCAAAATTTTCTAACCACCAAAACAATATGTGAGGTCTTCTAAATGTAGAGAACCAAGCAATTCCCTCAAAAATATCCAGCCCTATACGTGGGTGAAGATGCATGCATCTGTGCAAACATCAGGTACAACTAGCATAAAATATCTACAAAATACACTGGTGGGTGGCCGACCAGCCATCACCGGTGGCCGGCAAGCCACATCAGTGGCCGGAGCCCAAAAGTGCCGGCCACCAAAGGCTGCAGGTTGGAAAATTTAGGCTTGGTCCAAAACTGGGACAACAAAGGTACAGGGTTTGAAAGGCTCAAAGTTGTGGCATTTCCCTGACGACTTTGAGCACTTGGTGAGCATATAAACTTATCATTGGGTGTGCATGCGAGGACGTCCAAGTCGTAAGGGCCGTCAAAAATAGGGTGTCTACAGTTGTCCCTCTTTGACAGAACTCAGAGTCATGAAATGATGTGAGTGAATGTCAAAACCCAGAGACGATTGTAGACACCCCGTTTTTGGCTGTCCTCGAGACTTAGACGTCATTATTGGTACACTCGATGATTATGCTTCTTTGTGTTCGTTTTGAGCGCCCGAAGTCCTTGGCGGAATGCCTTGTCTTTGAGCCTCTAAACCTTGCCTGTTTTGTGTTTGTTTTTGGACCAAGGGCTTGTTGCCTCTTGCCTAGAAAGGAGGGGGGAACCTGTCGGCCAGCCCTAGCCATTGTCGGCCACTTGTCGTGTCTGTCGGCCATTTGTGGTGGCCGGTCGGCTACCAGTGGTGGCCAACGGTCTCCAATAGTGGCCGACAGCCATTTGTCTCTTCTTTTAGATATTTGTTTGCCAGCTATGCCAGCTGTTGCTCACTAAAGTGCATCTTCATACACGTGTATGGTAGAATGAATTCAAACCTAAACCTTGATTTTCTATATATAGGGGGTGCTCTCCCCATTTGGAGGGGTTAGACATTTTAGAACAAAATTTTCTCTCTCTCTCTTCTTGTTTTGTGCTTTGTAGTTAGTTTTCTCTACACTTTTGCACGCTAA
>JAPPVO010000016.1:115848153-115888395 GCA_030407325.1 Camellia japonica
TTGATAAGATTTTGGTATTTACAAACCTCACCCATTATATTTTATAATTAAATTTGTACCCCTAAATTTTTTTGGGCCTTTTGTGTTGTGTATTGAAACTAAAGAATATTAGGCTGGACTTCAATTTTAGGTTACTAGTATTACGTGGGCGGTTCTATTTATACTCAAATATTAACTCAATATGTCCAACAAAAATTTTGAAATTTTACTTCCTATTATATCCTAATATAAATTTACTAATACAAACAATACACATTAAACCCTAAAATAATTTTATTTTTTTTCTCATAATACACCCTAATTACTTATATACATTTTTCTTATTCAAGTCTCTTTATCTTCTTTCCAAATTTTTAATTATTTTTTTCTTTTTTCTCTTCATCTTCTTCCTCACTATGAGGGAGATTTCATAACATGGCTTTGTGCTGTGGTAGTGGCCAGGCAGAGATTGGACCAAGCATGTTTGGGCCGAGCTGGGCTGGGCCGTTCCAGGGGAAGTTTGCTCGACTGAAGTCCAGACCCGATTTGGCCGAGATGATTCTCTGCCAAACCGGTTCGTATTGTGCGCTCGTTTAGATCGGCAAGCAAGATCCTCCGAAGACCGGCCCAACCGAGCAAGAGCTCGGTCATAACAGAGGGTTACTAAGCTCGGCAAGGAGCGTTGTATGTTTCGGAAGGTAACACGGTTGTAAGAAGGTGGGGTAGCGCCGCCGGGCTGTCCGTTCACGCCAGCGCCGTTTGGCAGTTTGATTTGGTGGTGTTTAGCTGTATTTGTGCTGACACGTAGGAGAGCAGGTCCACGCGTCAGAAGGCGAATGGATGCAGAGGCATGTGTAGAAGGTATATAAACGTGACTGCGCCCCCATGCTGGGATGGAACATCTGCTGGTGAGAGAAACTCTAGCACATAGTCTTCTCTTATCTCTCTCTCTCTCTCTCTCTCTCTGAGCATATGCTAACTTGACCGTCGGAGGGGTTTTCCGGTAATACACCGCCGGGTAGCTCACCTCTGTTGTGTTCACAGGTCAATCAAAGGAAGGCACAGCTTGGACGCGAGGAGTACGGGTGGTATCAGATATTTGGCTCCCGTACAATTGGCGCCGTCTGTGGGAAGTCGACAGACAAAACCTTGTCCTCCAAGCTTCTCTGGTCATCTTTTATGGCGAACCACGATGACATTCCGTTGTTCGCCATCGACAGCATCACGCCAGAGTCCGTTCGGCTCAGAGATGGCCTGTCCGCCATTCCGACGATGGCTGATTTGGAGACCTCCGCACAAAGACTTCCCAGGGATGCGCGAGACAAGTGTGCAAGGAGTTTTGGGCGCTCTGTCATTCCAAAAAAGCGTCTCCGACGGCGAGATTCACACACTCAACACTTGGAAGACAAGCTGAGAGACCAAGATACCATCATCAAGAAAATGGCGATAGAGATGGAGGCCATAAAACGCCACATGAAGGGAAAGGCCGTCGCTGGAGTGGAAAACCATAGTGAGCACACCCATTCCCGCCATTCCGGCAGTCTTAATAGACGTCGCACCCCTTCACTCTCTGTCACGAGAAGCTTTAGAGCTGGAGACTACGTCACGCCGGCGATGATATCTCGTACGCAGGACAGTAGTTACCACCGCTCATGCCCGACGACGGCGTCGAGATATTCTCGCTCCAACCATTCGAAAGACTCGAAGGATGTGTTAGAGGAGCGCGCTCACCGGCAGGAGGCGTAGAGGGTGCCTACACTTCAGCGGCTGGTCCCTAGAGGGCGAGCCAGTGAAAAGGTCGCTATGCCACAACCACGCTTGGCGGCACGCGCACCACCAGACAGAGAGTTGGCAAGGCTGAGTGCCACCCCTTTTTCCGTAGAGATCGAGAACACACCACTCCCCCCCAGGTTCCATCAACCAAATTTCACTCTCTATGACGGAAAGACTGATCCATATATACATGTAAGCCACTTCCGACAGGTTATGGCTGGGCACAAGCGAAATGATGCCCTCATGTGCCTTGTTTTTCTATCGAGTTTGGGCGAGTTGGGCCTAAAATGGTTCGAGAGGCTGCCGGAGGAGAGCATTGAGGGGTGACAACAGTTGGCAGAGGCGTTTTTCACCAGATTTAAGACAAAAACCAAAACGCCCAAGGAAATTGACCATCTCTTGAGAGTAAAGATGAAGCCAGGCGACGCTTTGAAGGCGCATAACGCTAAATATTGGGAGACTTTCAATGAGATCCTTGATTGCCCAACCAACCTTGCAATCACTCAATATAAACGTGCTCTTCCAGTTGGACATCGACTGAGAGACTCGCTCACAATGAATCAACCGTCGACCATGGAATTGCTCATGCAACACATTAATGAGCACATTCGAGTCGAAAACGATGCAGCCGCAGCTACCGTGACGACAAGTCCGGTAGTAGAGAATAAGAGAGTAGTGCGAAAGGTTCACGCAGTCGGACAAAATGATAGCCATGCAAACCACCATGGAAGAAATATAGGGAGTTCGATTTTTGGAAGACATCTGTAAGAAGGCCGAGGAAAAGGGACATAAAACTCACAGAATGTAAATGGCTGATCCATTTTCAAAACATTGAACTCTGCCAATCTAAAGTTTTGTTCTTAGTTCCATTTTTGTAATCCTTTTTGCCATTGGCACAATGAAACAAGTAGACCATTTTCCTGAGAATTCTTGTATTTTTGCCTCGCCAAGCGGATTTAGGGCAGTCCAAGGGGTAACTAACAATCATTTTGACAGAAAGATCAAAATTCCTTACAGGGCGGATTTTGCTCGGCAAGAGGTTTGTTGATGGTTTTGATCAACTTTAGAATTCCTTGCCGAGCTAATCTTGCCCGCCAAGAAACAAGTCGCCGAGCGGACCTTGCTCGTCAACCTTAGAGTTCCTTGCCGAGCTGATCTTGTTCGCCAAGAAGCAAGTCGTCGAGCAGACCTTGCTCGTCAAACTTGGAGTTCCTTGCCGAGCTGATCTTGCTCGCCAAGAATCAAGTCGCTGAGCGGACCTTGCTCGCCAACCTTGGAGTTCTTTGCCGAGCTGATCTTGCTCGCCAAGAAGCAAGTCGCCGAGCGGACCTTGCTCGCCGACCTAGGAGTTCCTTGCCAAGCAGATCTTGCTCGCCAAGAAGAAAGTCGCCGAACTGACCTTACTCGCCGACCTTGGAGTTCCTTACCGAGCTGATCTTGCTCGCCAAGAAGAAAGTCGCCGAGCTGACCTTGCTCGCCAACCTTGGAGTTCCTTGCCGAGCTGATCTTGCTCGCCAAGAAACAAGTCGTCGAGCTGACCATGCCCGCCGACTTTGCTTGCTAAGAAGCAAGTCATGGAGCGAACCTTGCTTGCCGACCTTGGAGTTCCTTGCCGAGCTGATCTTGCATGCCAAGAAACAAGTCACCAAGCTAACCTTGCCCGTCGACTTTGCTCGCCAAGAAGCAAGTCGAGGAGCGGACCTTGCTCGCCGACCTTGGAGTGCCTTACCGAGCTGATCTTGCTCGCCAAAAAGCAAGTCGCTGAGCTGACCTTGCTCATCGACCTTGGAGTTCTTTGTCGAGCTGATCTTGCTCGCCAAGAAAAAAGTCGCCAAGCTGACCTTGCCCCCAACCTTAGAGTTCCTTGCCGAGCTAATCTTGCTCGCCCAGAAACAAGTCACCGAACTGACCTTGCCCGCCGACCTTGGAGTTCCTTGCCGAGTTGATCTTGCTCGCCCAGAAGCAAGTCGCGGAGCGGACCTTGCTCGCCGACCTTGGAGTTCCTTGCCGAGCTGATCTTGTTCGTCAAGAAGAAAGTCACCGAGTTGACCTTGCCCGCCGACCTTGGAGTTCCTTGCCGAGCTGATCTTGCTCACTAAGAAGAAAGTCGCCGAGCTGACCTTGCTCGCCGACCTTGGAATTCCTTGCCGAGCTGATCTTGCTCACCAAAAAGCAAGTCGTCGAGTGGACCTTGCTCACCGACCTTGGAGTTCCTTGTCGAGCTGATCTTGCTCGCCAAGAAGAAAGTCGCCGAGCTAACCTTGTTCGTCGACCTTGGAGTTCCTTGCCGAGCTAATCTTGCTCGCCAAGAAGCAAGTCGCCGAGTGGACCTTGCTGGCCGACCTTGGAGTTCCTTGCTGAGCTGATCTTGCTTGCCAAGAAGCAAGTCGCCGAGCAGACCTTGCTCACCGACCTTGGAGTTCCTTGCTGAGCTGATCTTGCTCGCCAAGAAGAAAGTCGCCGAGCTGACCTTGCTCCCCGACCTTGGAGTTCCTTGCCGAGCTAATCTTGCTCGCCAAGAAACAAGTCACCGAGCTGACCTTGGCCGCTGACCTTGGAGTTCCTTGCCGAGCTGATCTTGCTCACCGAGAAGCAAGTCGCGGAGCGGACCTTGCTCGCCGACCTTAGAGTTTCTTGCCGAGCTGATCTTGCTTGCCAAGAAAAAAGTCGCCGAGCTGACCTTGCTCGCCGACCTTGGAGTTCCTTGCCGAGCTGATCTTGCTCGCCAAGAAGAAAGTCATCGAGATGACCTTGCTCGCCGACCTTAGAGTTCCTTGCCGAGCTGATCTTGCTCGCCAAGAAGGAAGTTGCTGAGCTGACTTTCCTCGCTAACTTTGAAGGTCCTTGCGAAGTTGATTTTGCTCTCCCAGGAAGTTGCTGAGCTGATTTTACTCACCAAGAAGCAAGTTTCTAGACCGAGCAAAGTGAACCACCGAGAAAAAAGTTTAGCCCAGCCTTGTAATGTAATTCCGGTCACACAAATGGGGACGAAATTAAGGGGCAATTGTGAGGGAGATTTCATAATATGGCTTTGGGCCGTGGTAGTGGTCGGGTAGAGATTGGACCAAGCGTGTTTGTGCCTAGCTGGCTGGGCCGTTATAGGGGAAGTTTGCTCGGCTAAAGTCCAGACCCGATTTGGCTGAGATGATTCTCTGCCAAATTGGTTCGTATTGTGCACTCGTTCAGATCGGCAAGCAAGATCCTCCAAAGACCGGCCCAACCGAGCAAGAGCTCGGTCATAACGGAGGGTTACTAAGCTCGGTCGTATCGGAGCTCGGCTAGGAGCGTTGTATGTTTCGGAAGGTAACACGATTGTAAGAAGGTGGGGTAGCGCCGCCGGGCTGTCCGTTCGTGCCAGCACCGTTTGGCAGTTTGATTTGGTGGTGTTTAGCTGTATTTGCGCTGGCACGTAGGAGAGCTGGTCCATGCGTCAGAAGGCGAATGGATGCAGAGGCATGCGCAGAAAGTATATAAGCGTGACTGCGCCCCCCATGCTGGGATGGAACATCTACTAGTGAGAGAAACTCTAGCACATAGTTTTATCTTCTCTCTCTCTCTCTGAGAATATGCTAACTTGACCGTCGGAGGGGTTTTCCGGCAATACACCACCGAGTAGCTCACCTCTATTGTGTTCACAGGTCAATCGAAGGAAGGCACAGCTTGGACGCGAGGAGTACGGGTGGTATCGGATATTGGCTCCTGTACACTCACCATTATCATCAACGTCATTATTTCTTATTATGTTTTTATTTACAAATAGAATAAAATTTGAATAAAATCAAATAATGAATGAGAATAGTGATAATTTTTTTTTTAAGCAATCCATCACTCAATTATGTGTATTCAACACTTCATATCACTTGAAGCAAAGTGTGATCAAATTCCATGTCGTTGAACACAAACACTGTCTTAATCATCTCTTATTCGTTCAAATTCCCATTTACAGCCACTTGCAATATCAAATCTAACACTACCTGGAAATTAGCATTTATCCCCAATTCCAAACGCCTTACAAACTCAAATTTTCAATATCCAATTGTCTCCTTCAACCATCTGAAGCTTTGGGTTTTCGCTAAATGTAATGAGTTTTCCTTTCCATGGCTCTTCACTTGGTTCTAAAACCAACACACCACAAGCAACAGAGACCTCCATTGGAATGCCTTCCATAATACTCGATACATCACAAATGGTTAGATAATTCTTTAACTTCCCCTTGTTAGATACATCATCCACCATTCTCTTCTACTGAAGCTCTGCAACTTGCCCACCATCTACATCATTAAACATGGAAGATATTATTTAAGAAATCTGTATAAGTGTTTTTAAATGGTGTAATTTAAGATTTTAATTTGTTTATTATTTGTGTGTATCATAAATTATTATTTTATCTTAAAAGGTAATTTGTGAAAAGACATAGAGTGCATTGAGAATAAATTATAATCTTAAATAATTTAATAAGGAGTACTAAGAAATTAAATAATTTTTTAAATACAAATAGATTCACCCATATTATATTGGATTAAAAATATTTCGGAACCCTAATTTTTGTAAGAATTTGCAGGCCCAAGATGGCCGGCCTTGAATGCTTCAAACATAGGTCAACCAGATTGCTAGAGCAAACCAATGGCTCCAATCAAAGAAAGATGAACCCAAAAATTCCAACAGTTATGTAATGATTATCTTTCATTCAAGTCTTTAATTTCCTACCCCACCTCCCAAAAAACGAAGCCTATAATTTGAATCCATTTTTATTTTGTAAGAAAAAGAAAATAACATGTTCAATAAATTGCTTAAGAAATGTTCAATATTGCATAAAAAGAAATGTGTCGCAGTACGTTTTGAACTTTCATATCATAATTTACCCAATGTCGTCATAATCTTATCATATTTGCATACACCTATATTCCAAATGTATATCCAAATTGTTGAATCGAAAAACAAGAGTTGAATCGGGAAAAAAAAAATGTCTATCCAAATCAGGGTCTAATCTTAGCACGTCTATCAACGCTTTACAAGGAAACAGTCTTTTATGCTCTCTCTGCAACATGGACCTATACCTAAATGGGACTTGGGTGACGTCCCACTAAACTTAACCCGATTCTACCCTTACAAAGCACAAACCCAGGAATATTACTTCTTTTTTTTTTCTTTTTTTTTTTACGTTATTATTATAATTAGTACTATTGTTATATTAGATTTAAATTCCTACAGATATGGTCTCATGATTTACTGTTGAGGTGGTGGAGGTCGATTAGCCGCCGCCAAGCGGCAGATCTCTTCTTGGATCCGTTGTTCAGTTAATCTTATCTGTTGATTAATAAATTCTAATTGTTGATTAATATATGGTTGTAAATATGAATCTTGTTGTTGGTTTGCGTATGAATTACGACGTTGAAGATGAAACTCTAATACTTCATGTAATTCAACAAGTAAATTTACAAACATACGTAAATATGAAAGTAAAGAAGAAAATACTTACAATCAGAGTCTTCAAAACAACATAGTTCGTCAATACTTAATTTATATATCATAAACTGAGAAATTTTACAAGAGAGAAAGAGAGGTCCACTCCAAAGCACACTAAAGAGAAAAATTTTAACGCTTAAACCAACTCTGCCTCAACAAGGGTGAGGGTATCCCTTAAATAGAAAACAAAAGTAAAGATAAGATAAGGTAGAGGACAGGTGGCGTGTCCTGGATAGCTGGGAGTTGATCTGCCTTATCCTCATGCCTGAGTGGATTTTTCTTTTGACGCAGCATCCTTATCTTCGTAGGGATGAATTGGGATAGCTAGATAGTTCTATGCTGGATGGCAGACAAGGTATCTGCTATTCTAAAAATATCTTCACCGTTAGTTGTCGTTTTATGCCAACGCTTCTGATGAATGATGCTGGTGGGGGACAAAGACTCATACTTTGCCTTTTCCTTTTTTGTCTTTTTCCTTGTCAATCTTTTCGGCAATCATGCTGGTAAGTGAATCCCAAAAAACACCAAAATTGGGTTCATCATCAACAGGATCCTGTGATTCTTCGACTAGAATAGCAAATTCATTTTCATCCTAGTCTGGATCTTCCAGGTCTTGACTACTAGTAACGGATTTCATGGAGGTGTCGTCATTGGAAATAGTTTGGAGAAATTGTTCATTCATAAAATCCATGCTTTTGATGGCAAATTTTGTTTCTAACAAATCCGGATATTTTTGGCGTAATTTTATTTGGATTTGTAAACAAGGGTTTTGAATAACTGGTTGGCTGGGAATTGATTTGGGAATAGCGTTCCAACAAGCTTGAGAATGTGCCTTTATCTTCTGGACAGTTTCGGGTAGAGTGAGATTCATACTCTTGTCCCACCATCTCACAAAGAAAACTTTTGAGATGTGAGATCTTATTCTAGTAATCGCACTGTAAATCCCATTTCCATATCCATGGAATACTAAAACGGATAGTAAAATGAACTAGGGATTTGGTCATAAATATCTTTATGTCCTGGTAAATGAGAATAAGCAATTTTCCATTCATGAAAAGCTTCTCGAACAGATACTAGTAAGACTTCGAGTTGTAACCCAAATTTATCCCCCCAAACGAGAAACCAATTTGGTAGATCATTTTTTAGAACATCGGGACAAATACAGATAAACCAAGAGTGATTGCGGATGGGATTCTGGTAATAAAAGGCATAAGTAAATGCATCGATATAGTCCCAATAACTATAACGGGTTTTCCTTTTACGAATGTCAAGTTGATGAGTGGTATACGAATGAATGCCCCATGTAGCAATAGGCATGATATTGCGAAGGGTAGATTTACTAAATTGGATGGGACTGGCAGTCTTGGAAGGATTATGCAAAGTATGCTTGATTTGCATAGCAGCAGTCTCAATGAGTATTTGTTCGTAAATATAGCGATACTGGTCAAAATGGGAAGGAAATTGTTGAGTTGTAAGATAACGACATTTAATTTCCTATGGACCAGTCATCGATTTATCGTCTGTTGGTTCAATGTAAAGAACTGTTTCTTCAGTAATACTATTAGGAATGTACTGTTCAGGAGTAAGGAGGACATCCTTAGCAGATTGACTAGAGGATTTCCCTTTATTACTGTTTGAGGCCTGTAGCCTTGGAAATTCTGTTGTATATGAATGTTGGTAAGGGTTTTCCCTGCCTCAGCCCCGATGAATTGGGCCACGGCCACCTCTACTGGTCATGATCCCTACAAATATTCACGGGTTATGAAATCCGGTAAAGAGTTATGTTCGCCTTTGATATAGTCAATATCAAAGTCAAATGCTGATAATGCACTGTGCCAGTTTGAAAATATCTGTTTATGAGTAAGATTAAGCACATCTTTTTTGAATATATGTTTGGCTGTTGAACAATCAACTCGAATTAAAAAGTGTTGGTTTAATAAATCATTCTGAAATTTTAAGACACATTTAACAATTGCTAAACATTTTTTTTTAATTGTTAGATAATTTAAAGCAGCTTTAGTCCAATTATCTGATGTAAATCTTAGTAATTCTTCTTTTTGACTGGTAGGGTTAAACTATTTTAGAATGCCTCCATAACCATAGTTAGAGGCGTCAGTTGCCACTATTTTCTTCCATTCTAGATTCGGTAAAGCAAGACATGGGAGTTGTTTAACTTTAGCTTTAATTTTCTGTACTGCAACAGTATGAGCATCGGTCCAGGGAGAAGGATTTTTTTGTAGTCCGGTGTAAAGGATAGTAGTATCTTGGGATAACTGATGATAATAGTCTCTAATATAATTTAGACTACCAAGAAATCTCTGCAATTGAGTTTTATCTCTTATTTCATCTGGAAATTTAGAGGCAAACTCTATACTTCTGTCAATTGGTATGATAGTTCCATTATGAATATTATGACCAAGAAAACGTACTATTGTTTGAAAAAGTTTCATTTTTGTTGCAGATATAACTAAACCATTTCTGATAATAACATGCTTAAAAATTTCAAGACGTTTAATATGTTGATCTATTGATATAGAGAAGATAAGAACATTATCAATATAACATATGGCAAATTTTGTATAAGGAGTAAATATATCATTCATGATATACTGGAATTCTGATGGTGCATTTTTTAGGCCAAATGGCATAACATTCCATTCATAATGCCCAAAGGGTACAGTAAAAGTAGTTTTATATTGATCCTGTTCAACAATTTGCACTTGCCAATATCCTGATTTCAAGTCAAATTTAGAAAATATAACTGCATCCCGTAATTTATCTAGAAGATCTTTTTTGTTCGGAATTGGATACCTGATCCATTTTAAGACATCATTAAGAGGTTTATAATTAATAACTAATCTTGGCACACCTCGTTCAATTTCTGCATTTTTATCTACATAAAATGCTGTGCAACTCCAAGGAGAGCGACTAGTTCTGATTAACTTCTTTTGGAGAAGATTTTGAATTTCTGTCTTGCACATTTCTAAATATCCTTTTTTCATTTGACTAGGGCGAGCTTTGTTTGGGATGAAACGTTCATCAAAGTTTGGTTCATAGGGAAGAGACACTATGTGTTTCTTCTTTTCCCAAAAGGCATTTGGAATATCACTACAAATTTCTGTTTGAAATTCTTTTTCAATTAATATAATTCTGTTCTGTAAAGATGATTGTTGTAATCTTTGCTCAATAGTGAGAAGCTAATTTCTGTTTGAAGAAAATTGATTTTTTTTTCTTTGAATTAACTGGATCTTTGATTTGATATAATTCTTTGGTATAAGGTTTTGTTATGAATTCAAAAATAATGGGTTGATTACTGATGGTTGTGTGAATACCTATGGAGTCTATCTTGGTGATAGGCATTAGTAAACACAAGAATGGAGTTCCTAAAATAATACTTTGAGACATGTTTCTGATAAGAACAAAAGCAGTGGGAAGACATATGCCTTGACTACAAATGAATCGTTCTAGTATTTTAAATTTAATTTTCATAGAATTACCACTTGCACTGGTTAATGATTGAGTGGTTTTCTGGAAATATTGAGTAGGAATTAATCCTTCTTGAATATAGTTCATATCAGGGCTGCTATCAACGAGTGCGAGGGCATCTTTTATAATAAAATAAAGTTTTATTGTAAAAGTGATTTTGATATACCACTAAAGTAATTTGATTCATAAGCATTAAATACTGATTCTCTGGTTTATCTTGACTTTTGTTTTGTTCTGAAGTTTGTCCTTCATTTTTAAGTTGACTATTAATCTTCTTGATATCATTAAGAATAGATTAATTAGTTGTTTGAAGGTGTTTTACTTCTGTTTTTAATAAATTAATTTCCATTTTTAAATCTTTGATAGTTACTGATTTTTCAATTGATTGAGAAACTTGCATGCAGTTAAGAACTTCTTTCATACTGTAATGTTCAATTGGGATTACTTCTTCTATTTTCTGATTTTGATAACAAATTTTTAAGAATTTTAATTTCATTTCTGAACCTTAAGACATTGAGGTTGGGTCCTTGTAGCTCGACTTTTTCGCACCCCCTTTCGGAAGTTCGAAATAAGCCCTACAGTTCGGATTCCCGTGGTTCTGAATCTGATTTCACAAGTGCAATATGAAATAGATAATCACCAAAGAGTCTAAATCCGGCAAATCTTTTAGAAAATCGATTTTAAATCAAATTGCCAAAAATGGACTGCTTTGCCAGATATAGAGTTGCAACCTAAATATTTTGGGAAATTTAGGAAACCCATGACTCGTGCCAAAGGCCACATATCCGTCATCACCAAGATTGTCTCGGCTCGGGAACTTAGGTACGAGAGGGGAAGGTCATGAATACATTTGAGCACCCCCGCTCGCCCGATCAAAGATCGGCCTCTACTAATCATGATATGATTTTTATCAACATTATATGCTCTTGTTCCTGTTTATTTAGGCTAGCATTACTGTGTGATATGCACACACATAAGTATAGACTAACTTTGCAAGAATTGGAACATTTCAAGTCATGTTTGTTTGCAAAATTGTTTTGAAATATGGACCACTTGAAAAAGTGATCGTATACGAACATTCCTGAAATTATTCCAATTCAAGCAATTAGCCTTCATCCACAAGCATTCAAGCAGTTTATCAATTAAGCATTTAGCCTCATGGCAAACATGCTAAACATGGCAACAATCACACTCATGCAATATGCTAAAGCGAGTAAAGGCTTACTTAGTACTCAAAGCCAAAAAAGAAATGAGTTAGAAAAATGCATGATCCTGACTAGGCAATATGACTAATGCAACACATACAATATGTAATTAGATAGGCACGACTACTAAACATGGCATATCAATCGATTTCATAACATGGGGTCTAAGCAAGTATTCAAAGAAGTATTTAAACAACAATACAGTTAGAATGATGAACCGAGCCTCGGTGCATGCAATACAAATGGATGCAATCATGGAGAATGCCAATTGAAACATGAAGTCCCTAAACTAACCATCAGCTAGTAAATAAAAGGGAGAAAGACGTGGGGTTGGAAGATATACATATTATTACATTGCGCTCTTACGAAGGAGAGTCTGAATGAATAAACTAGCTAATTAACTAACTAATTAAGCTAAGCTAAAGCTAATTAAGCTAATTATTACAAACCGGAATGCATAACTAGCTAAGCTACTTAACTAATTATTATAACACTAAAGTGAACTAACTAGTTAACTAACTAATTAAATAATTACAAACACAAATGCAATTAACATGAGCAATTAAACTAAATAATTAACTACTATGCCTCGGGAAACGAGGGATGTTCGTGTGCATGCTCCCTTAAAAGACCACCATTTTGCTTCCGGAAAGCCTCTGTTGCACAATTGAACACCAACACTGCTCCTCACTCTGCTCTACCTTACAAACTCACTGCTCAACTTTGCATCAGTGGCCAGTCGACCACTGGTAAAGACTACTGGCCACTAGTGATGGCCAGCCGGCCATCAAAGGTGGTCTACCGGCCACCTGCCAGCTGCTGCTGCACAGGTTCATCTTGCTGCAACAAAGGACAAACAGAGTATATACATGGTATTTTCAAGGATTTGTTTGCATAACTCACCCCTCCTTTTCATGAGCAAATCAAAGGAGTGGTGTACTTAAGCCACAAACCATCAACTCAAGCAATTTCATTGCATGATGGCTTGTGACTCCAGATGTGCAATTTCAATGAATGCTAAACAAGACACAAACCTCCTCTCTTTCATGAATGATCAAGGGAAGAAGTTGACCTTGGAGACTTGAATCATTTCATCACTAACAAGTATGAAATGGTTCAAGCTTCTATATTTTCAATTAATGTTCGATTGAACACAACAAAATTATTATCTTGCTCACTTTTATTCCCAAGTTTTAGTTACTCATTTTAATTTACCAACCATTCTTTAATCCAATTAAGTCCAAAGGTGAATTAAAGTCCTCTAATGGAAAGAGTGCTCAAAACACAAGTTGCTTTTGGTGGTAAAGAAGCATCATACCATTGGTAATGAACTCGATAAGGGATTAAACCATTAAGTATGAAACCTAAATTTCATACTTGGGCAAGCGACTTGAAACCACTTTCAAAGCAAAATAAAAAGCCAAGATGGGAGGGAGATTGCAGAGATTATTAGTGCTAAAATGAAGTATGAAAAGCCCAAAATAAGTGCTATCAACTCAAATAATTAATGTCTAAGACCTAAAACATCAAGCTTATGAGAACTATTACACTAGAAGCATGCAAAACAAAGCTGAAATGCAAACAACAGCCCAAAATAGTGCTAAAACAGTTTAAAACAAGTCCTAAAACATGCTGGAATTGAGCTAAAAAATGCTAGATTAAAATGCTAAACATGGCACTAACTAGGCTAGTAAGCAAGGCACAAGAAGGGGAGGCTAATCCCTCCAAATTTTGACTTCAAAACATGATTTTGGCCACTTGAAAAAGCTTTGAAAATCAGTGTTTAAAAGCTTGGAAAAAGATAGTAAAAGGGTGGGAAACAGAAGGGCAAAAGCCTCCAAAACAAGGTATAAAGAAAGGCAATCAACCCCTCAACCTTTAATGGCCTTAAACCCAAGCTTCAGCCCAAAAAACACAGAGTTTTGACAGTCCAAAACAATGGTAAAAAGTAGGAATAATAACAAATAAAACAAAGCTACAAGCAAAGTCTTATACCTCTTGAAGAGAAGAAGCTATTCCAAGCAACAAAACAAGCAAACAACACCCTCTAGAGCTCAAACCAAGCTTAAAAGTACCTTAGCTCAAAGGTGAAGAGATTTGGTTAAGGGTGTATAGGCAAAGGTTGATGAATTGTAAGCAAAAGTGTAGAGATTCGGTAGAGAGAGAGAGAGAGAGAGAGAGAGAATTGTAGAGAGAGAGGAAAATTTTTGAACTCAAAATTTTCTAACCACCAAAACAATATGTGAGGTCTTCTAAATGTAGAGAACCAAGCAATTCCCTCAAAAATATCCAGCCCTATACGTGGGTGAAGATGCATGCATCTGTGCAAACATCAGGTACAACTAGCATAAAATATCTACAAAATACACTGGTGGGTGGCCGACCAGCCATCACCGGTGGCCGGCAAGCCACATCAGTGGCCGGGAGCCCAAAAGTGCCGGCCACCAAAGGCTGCAGGTTGGAAAATTTAGGCTTGGTCCAAAACTGGGACAACAAAGGTACAGGGTTTGAAAGGCTCAAAGTTGTGGCATTTCCCTGACGACTTTGAGCACTTGGTGAGCATATAAACTTATCATTGGGTGTGCATGCGAGGACGTCCAAGTCGTAAGGGCCGTCAAAAATAGGGTGTCTACAGTTGTCCCTCTTTGACAGAACTCAGAGTCATGAAATGATGTGAGTGAATGTCAAAACCCAGAGACGATTGTAGACACCCCGTTTTTGGCTGTCCTCGAGACTTAGACGTCATTATTGGTACACTCGATGATTATGCTTCTTTGTGTTCGTTTTGAGCGCCCGAAGTCCTTGGCGGAATGCCTTGTCTTTGAGCCTCTAAACCTTGCCTGTTTTGTGTTTGTTTTTGGACCAAGGGCTTGTTGCCTCTTGCCTAGAAAGGAGGGGGGAACCTGTCGGCCAGCCCTAGCCATTGTCGGCCACTTGTCGTGTCTGTCGGCCATTTGTGGTGGCCGGTCGGCTACCAGTGGTGGCCAACGGTCTCCAATAGTGGCCGACAGCCATTTGTCTCTTCTTTTAGATATTTGTTTGCCAGCTATGCCAGCTGTTGCTCACTAAAGTGCATCTTCATACACGTGTATGGTAGAATGAATTCAAACCTAAACCTTGATTTTCTATATATAGGGGGTGCTCTCCCCATTTGGAGGGGTTAGACATTTTAGAACAAAATTTTCTCTCTCTCTCTTCTTGTTTTGTGCTTTGTAGTTAGTTTTCTCTACACTTTTGCACGCTAACCCTTAACCAAACTTTACCACCTTGGAGCTGAAGTCCCTTGGAGCCTAGTTTGAGCCTAAAATTGTGGCTGTTTTGTACTATGCTTCAATGGTAGAGAACTTACCTCATTTAAGCTTATTGTGCACACTTGTTTTGCCATCCTTTTGTATTGTTTTTGAGATGGTTTTCAACTACAAAAAAACTCTAGTTTTTGAGGCTTAGCATGATGGTTTGAGGCTATTTTATGTAAAGGGGTGATCCACCCTTCTTATTACTTAATTGTGTAAGCTTTTGTGCCATCTTTCAAGGCTTTTAAATCAAACTTTTTGGGCCTCTTAACCACTGAAATTCAGAGTTATTTCGGTGGCAAAAACCTTCTTTTGAAGTCCAAAATTGGAGTGGTTAGTCTCCCCTCCTTGTGTCTTGTTTGCATGCCTAAATAGCTTAACATGCGAGCATGCTTTTCTAGCATTTTGTACCTTAAACTCAACATGTTTTTGCTACTATTTTGACCTATTTTAGCTCTGTTTTGAGCTAGCTTGGTCCTTTGAGGCTTGTATTATAGGGTTGTTGTGTAATTTCCTTCACTAGTTTGTTGTTTCAATGCTTTGATCATCATTCTTTTGAGTCGAAGGCATGTTGTGGTGCTATTTTGCATGTAATTTCAGCATCATAAGCTCTGTCACTAACATCTTTTTTTCACTCTCTCTTCCATTTTGAAAGTGGTTTTGAACCCCTTGTTGGCGTAAGAGTGAAATTGAGACACTCATGCCTAATGGTTTAATTCCTTCGAGAGTTCATTATCAATGGCATGAGGTCTCTTTCATGCTCAAGGCACTTGTGGTTTAAGCCCTCTTTCAATTAGAGGGCACTCACCTTTTGGACTAATCAATTAAAGAATGGGTTGGTAAGTTAAAATGGGTAAACAAAATGAATAAAGTAAAAAAGGCAAGATAAAGCATCTTCGTGTTGCATTGCATGTGTTCAAATCAGGCGTTAATTCGAACACGAGAAAAATGGGACGTTTCATACTCAAAGTGATGAAACGTACCGCTTTTCTTGGTCACCATCACCCCTGATTATGCATGATACGGTTCTGGTTTTGTTGAGTCTTGTTTTGCACTATTAAGCTTGTACAAGCTTGGCTCCTTAGCCATCATGCATTGAAAATGCTTGGTTGATGGTTTGAGGGCCGAGAATTACACTCCTTTGAACTTGTGTAATGATAAGGAGAGTAACAATGCACACAAACCTTGAGAATACACTACTTTGCCTCTATTTGCTCTTTGTTGCAGCAAAAAAGGAAGTTTGGGGTAGGGTAGCCGACCGGCCACCAGTAGTAGTCGACCATCACCATTGGTAGCTGATCAGCCACCAATGGTAGCCGACGGCCACAATTGGTAGCCGACCGGCCATCAATGAAAAATTGCACAAGTGTGCTCCTGAGTTGGAGCAGAGGCATTCTGGAAGTTGGCAACACTGTTGGTGTTCAAATAATGTGCAAACAGAGGCTGTAATGGCATAGCGGTGGCATTTTCGGGTGAAGCAACCGAGCATGTATGCGTCCCTCGCCCTCGAGGCCATTTAATTGCTTTAGTTAGCTTAGAATAGCTAGTTAATTCAAATGTTGTACTTAATTAGTTAGTGTAACTAATTCTTCAATTCCGATTTGTAATATTTAACTAGCTTGGAATAGTTAGTTAGTTTGTTTCAATTATTGTAATAATTAGCTTAGAATAGTTAATTAGTTTTGGTTTGTAATAGTTAGCTTAATCAGTTTAGCTAGCTAGTTCATTCGGACCCTCCTTCGCGATGGCATAATGTTGTAATAAGTGTGCGTGCGTTTGTGCATGTCTTCCAACCCCACGTCTTTTTCCCTTTTATTTAACCGCTTTTGATGGTTAGATTAGGGGCATGTTTTGATTAGCATACCTTATGCTTGCATGTTTGTATCCATTCATTTGTCTTGCATGCACCGAGGCTCGGCGCATCATTCAAACTGTATTGTCAATTTCAATACTTCTTTGAATACGTGTTTCAAAGCATGTTATCAAATTGAATCGATCATATGCCATATTAATAGCCGAGCCTATTAATTGCATATTGCGTGCGTTGCATTAGACATCGTGTATAGTTAGGATCATGCATTTTTCTAACTAGTTTTTGTTTTGGCTCGGAGTACTCGGTAAGTTTTTGCGCTTTAGCATACTTGCATGAGTATGATTGCCATATTGCCATGTTTAGCATGCTTGCCATGAGGCTATGTGCTTATTTGCTAAACTTCATGCATGCTTGTGGTTTAAGACTTGTTGTTTGAATTAGAACAATTCAATAAATGTGAGTTTTAAGCCCATTTTATTGTGGCAAATCCTGTTTCAAGCCCACTTGAGGTCGCAAATCCGCATCGTTTAAGCCCACTTGATGGTAGCAAATTCAGACCATTTTGAAAACAAAACACGAGTTGAATTGTTCCAAATCTTGTGACTAGTCAATACTTGGTTGTGTGCGTCACATAGTAAGACTAGTTTAATAATCAAAATAAGAACACATAAGGTTTATAAAAGAACATATCATGATTAGTAGAGGCCGATCCTCTGATCGGGTGAGCGAGGGTGCTCAACATGGTTTTAAAAACCGGACCGGACCGGACCGGCCGGTTCAACCGGTTGAACCGGATGGGGTTCCGGTCCGGTCAACCCCCTTAAACCGGCCAGTTGTAAAAACCGGCCTATTTATTGAAAACCGGTGAACCCACCGGTGAACCGGTCGACCCGGCTACGGGTTGATTGAACCGGTCCGGATTTTTTTTTTTTTTTTCTTTTCAGTTTTTCTTTTTTTTTTTTATTTTCTTTCTTTCTTTTCTTTCTTTCTTTCTTATTTTATATATATATATATATATATATTATATATTATATATATAATAAAAATTTAATTGGAAACTCTCTTTTAAGGGTCTCCTCTTGTGAGGAATCCCATTGAGAGCTTGAAATTATTGTGAAAGAGCTTCTATCTATTTATAAGAAAAAAATTCTTCCAAAAAAAACTCAAGAAATCTATGTGGGATTCAATAAAATTCATTGTAGGGAAACTTAAAATTTTGATATCCCTCCAAAAATTTTGCTCTTCTTTCAATCAAAGTATTTGAATTAAAATCATATGAAGGGAAGGGAATATTGAATATTTGATTTCTTCTTCCAAAATTAAAATTAATAATATTTTTAAATATATTTTTATATTTTTTAATAAAAAAAGTATTAAGAGAAATATTTAAGATTATTAAAATTTTTAATTTATAATTTTATTACTTATATTTTTATATTTTTTAATAAAAAAAGTATTAAGAGAAATATTTAAGATTATTAAAATTTTTAATTTATAATTTTATTACTTATATTTTTATATTTTTTAATAAAAAAAGTATTAAGAGAAATATTTAAGATTATTAAAATTTTTAATTTATAATTTTATTACTTATATTTTTATTTAAATATAATTTTAATATATTTATGACGTCACGGTTCGATTCCGGTTCAACCCGACGGATGAACCGGTGACCCATCCACCCGATCATTTTTCCGGTTCATTCACCGGTCCGGTTTTTAAAACATTGGTGCTCAATTCATGACCTTCCCCTCTCGTACCCAAGTTCCCGAGCCGAGGCAACTTTTGTGATGATGGACGCGTGGCCTTTGGCATGAGTCTGGGTTTCCTAAATTTCTCCAAAATAAAATATTTAGGTGGCGACTCTATATCTGGCAAAGTAGTCCAATTTTGGCATTATTTGATTTAAAATCGATTTTCCAAAAAGGTTTGCTAGATTGGACTCTTTGGTGATTATTAGTTTCACATTGCACTTTGTGAGATTAGTTTTAGAACCATGGTAGAGTCCCAACTGTGAGGCCTTCATTTCAAACCTTTCCGAAAGGCGACAGCGCGAGAAAAATGCGAGTCTATAGTTTCTGGTTACACTGCTGGGGATTTAGAGAACTTGACTTGAACTCATGATATGTTGTTTTATTTACACTTATGTGTTTCTTTACATTTGCATTTGCATTGTTGCGCCTAAGTCACAGTGTTTGCCATCTCTATTCCTGAGCGGTTTGCCGGAGGCTTGCTTGGAAAAGCTTGCCAAAAGGCTGCCCGGTTACGGGCTCTACCACGATGGGAGCACAACCCTTGGATCTGGACTACCGCTGTACCATTTGATCCTCCTTTCACTTCTTGGTGTTAGGTGTGAGAGGTATATTAGGTAGTCTTGCTGAGGTACCCTTTTTGACCAATTAACCTAGTTGCATATCGGAAGCCATAGAGACTGTTCCAAACTAGGACAGGATGCTCACCCGAATGCAGCATTGTATAAAACCGCTTGTCTGCGTAATAAATCCCTAGCTCCTAACGAAACTTGGACAGGGTAACCCTACCCCATCATAGGGGTGTTTTGGCTCTCACTTGCTTGATACGTGCTTTTAGAGTGAAACTCTGCAGGAATGTATGTATCAGTTGCAAGTCTGGGTATCAATTTGTGGGTATTAGTTTTGAGGCAGAAATTTAGGGCAGAAATTAGTGTTTGAGGGCAGTTATTCAGCTTAAGATTGCAATTGTGTGTTGTTTCTATCTTAGCTGAGGTGCTGTGCGGTTTCTGATTTTTATTTTATTTTACTTTATTTTTCTTTTTTGCAAGGTAGTGTTTCACCATTGCTTCAGATGAGGCAGTTACCCCCTAAGCACTCTGGACTCGAGTAAGGCGACTTTACCGATCTGGGGATCTTGTAAGAGGACAACCAGCGTTTGCTTCACCACCCCCGGTTACAAGATGAAGGAGAGTCAGGCATAATTCACCGATTCATCCGTCACCAACTCGGCAGTCACTGTCTAGTCAGGCCCAGTTATCGGTTTCTGCTTCGGAAAGAAAATACACACCAGTTCTGATAGATTAGTATCCTGTAGTCAACATAGAAGACATGCTCCGCCAACTCCAATAGACCATCGAGGCTATGCAGCTAGATGCTGCTCGCCAAGCAGAAGTCACCGCCTACCAAGCAGAGATTGCAACCCAGCAAGCTGAGTTAATCAGTAGGCTTCAACAGCAACAACAACCACAGTAAGCAGCAGCTTCTACTTCGCAACCACCCCCAGTCAGGGTTCCAATACCCAGGATTACGATTAATGTCCAGGAAAATGCAGACATTCCAGCGGAGCTAGTTCCACCCCAGACTTCCAAAGCACCGGTTTACCCAACAGAGGCACCGTTTGAGTTTGAGGTCGACCCTACTGCGTTGAAAGTGAGCAAGCTTAAGAAGCTCTTCAAACGAGCTCAAGGCATAAATTCGATCCCGGATATAGAGGACGGCTATATGGATGCGGCAGTGACGTTACCAGATAGGTTTAAAATGCCGCATATAGACCGCTTTTGCTAGCTTGGGTGATCCCATGGTCCACTTGTGGCTATTTTCAGACATTCTACGGCTAATGGGCCTATCTAGACTGTAGACGTTATCCCTCTTCAGCTGGACCCTATCGGGTATCGCGGCCATCTAGTACGCTAAACTTGAAGATTTTGTAAAGAGGAATTGGAAAGAGATGGCTGAGGCCTTTATTGCTCAATACTCCTACAACACACAGATCGAGGTCACAACTCGTGATCTCGAAGCAACCCGCCAAGAGCAAAAGGAGGGATTCTCCGATTTTGTAACCCAGTGGAGGGCTAAGGCCTCTATGATGACCACCCGACCGGCTAGAAAAGACCAAATCCGAATGGTAGTCCGTAACCTGCAACCGAGGCTGTCATAGAAAATGATAGTCTTACCTCTGTCAACATTTGCCGACCTCCATGAAATAGGGATGCAAATAAAGGATGCAAATAGAGGATGCAATGAAGCAGGGTCTGATAGACCACGAGAAAGAGTAGCCCAAGAGGGCTTTCACACGTAGTTCGAATGCGACTACCAGTAGTATTGCAGCTGCAAGGCCTTTAGATGTGAAAACCCTTTGCCGGCACGGCCAATACAACCCCCCAAACTTCCAGCCATCAGGTTCGAGGCCAGAGGGCTTTCACCCCACTTTACATGTCTCTATCTGCAGCCTTGAGGGTCTTGATTAGAAAAGGGCATTTGAAACTGTTAGAACGACGCCCCTTGCCCAATCCTCTCCCTCCTACACATAACCCGGCCAAATATTGCGCCTTCAACCAAAAGCACAATCATGATACCTACCAGTGAATTAGACTTCATCATGAGATTCAGGATCTCATTGACAACAAGTGATAGTGCCTCCTGAAAAGCCAAACGTCACTACAAATCACCTCACACCACACAACCAAATCCCTCCACCCAGGCAAATAAACCTTATCCAAACACTGGTTGTCCCTTACGACCCCAACATATACATCACTCCATCCCACCTACCTAAGCCGGCACTGTTCATCCCGAAAAGCACAGATTTGTGCATGTTGAACACGTCGACATCCCGACCCAAACCAATGGTGGTGATTGTGGTAGATGAAGGTAGGATGGCCTTGTTGGAGGATGGAAATGTCTGTTCAACGCCTAAGGGCTTCGTGGACTTATCTGAGGAGGAATACAACCCATGCCACTACATTGTGCCAACCAGTTAGGCCAGACCAGAGGTGGAATTGCTAACAGGAATGGAGGTTAATGTAGTTTGGGAGGACGGACCAAGCCAGGGACTGGATGACTTAGCCAATCTCGATGAGGACATCAGCAATCTGCAGTTCTTCGATGAACAAGATCTGGGGAGTGTACAGATGGATTGGTTTGATATGAACGGGTCAACGAATAATTCAGGGTGGCTCAGTGATCAACCGAATGTGGATGAGGGATCTCAACCCAAACAGGAACAACTGGAAACAGGAACTACTGCAGTGGCCGGAATGGTCGATGACAAGGGAAAGTTGTCGGAGAGCACCGGTGCTAAGAGTTTTGCTCAGGAATTGAGTAGTGTTAGTACAGCTGATACAGAGCAAGAGGCTACACTGAAGCAGTTTGAACAAGAAAGAGCTGAGAATGCTAGAAAAGCCAAAGGCCCTACGGAGACTAACTGTGATGTGGATGCAGGGATACTTACAACAGAACAGGACAGTTACTTGTTGGTTGCTGGAGGAATATGGTGGGAAGATGATGATCTGCATCTTGCCCACACTGATGAAGATTGGGGACAGAATCTGCCAGATGATACCTAGTATTCTAAGAAAGTAGATCACATGACTATGATCGGGCGATACTTCAAGTCCCCACACCTGGACTAACCAGAAGCATCTGGAAAAGATAAGGATGTAGAAAAATAGAAGGAGAAACTGTTAGAAGAAGTTGTACCGAAGCAGCTAAAGAAGATTCAAGCAGACATATCCATCTTGGGATTGCTCATGGCTTCACGGGTGCACAGACAAGCCGTCCTATCAGCAATGAATAAGGCTAAGCTCTCTATCGACACAACCCCGAGCAGTTAGTGGGACTTGTCTTCCTGGGAGGGGCCTCGCCTACTTTGACCTTCTCTGATAAGGAATTGCCGCTTGAGGGCTCTGCGCATAACAAACCACTATGCATCTCAGTTGAATGTAGAGAGAAGTGGGTGCCGGTTGTATTGGTGGACACTAGGTCCGCAATCAATGTGTGTCCGTCTCGCACAGCCTATGCTATTGGCTTGAAGCCAGCGAACTTTGTACCAACGGCCTAGGTGATCCAAGCCTATGATAACACAAGTTGAGAGATGATGGGGATAGTTCAGATCAGAACACAGGTTGGCCCGGTGCAACAGGATATTGAGTTTCACGTCCTGGATGTTCCGGCCACTTTTAACTTGCTCTTGGACGGTCGTGGCTGCACAAGTGAAAGCTATCTCTTCCACTCTTCATCAGATGCTGAAGTATCCTCTTGGAAAGGGGGTAGCCATTGTTTTTGGGAATTCTTCTATACATCCTCTGCTTGAGGTCACTACATCGGTATTGGAAATTGTGCACGGCGATAATGATGTTTTCCTTTCTGGGTTTACCTTGGCTGAGGGTCGGGTGGTGCAAGATATCCTGGCTATTGAGGAGGGGTTGTACGTCAGTGCTCAATCAGTCTACCTCATGAATAAGTTACAACACCTACCCGGGATGGGATTAGGAAGGAGTGGCCGGAAGGGCATTGATGCATTGGTCGAAGTGCCAAATAACCCTCATACCTTTGGTCTAGGTTACATGCCTACCAAAGAGGACTGGGTAAGAAAAGGGAAAGAAATGGCAGGAAGAGCCAAAGCTAAGCAAAGTGGAAAGCACTATGAACTGGTGCGTAGGCCAATTCAAGGAACTCTGAACAGCCGTTTTGTCCGAGAGAGGGAAGATTTCCCAATTTACGGCTTTCCTAAGCCATAGTGAAACTCTAAGAAGAGGCGTTTGCCCAGCTTTGAGATTTTCTTCGACCTACAGCTGCAAGGGGATGAAGCCACAGAAGAACAGACTGTCTTACCAGCTGAGGCTGAATAGAGTACAGAGGATGAGTCCAATGGCAGTGAATTTGAGATAGGAGCAACGCTGGCTTGTCTCCTTTCGGATCCTTAGATCAAACCAGAGAGCTTGGGGGATGACTTCACCGTTTCCATGATCGGAGATCAATCAACCGTGGACCTTTTCGGTGGTATTCTGGATGCATCTATCGCACCCTCTCTCATTTGGCAGCTAGAGAAGGGCTTTTTGTCCAACAGTTCTGAATCAGGTAGTGAGCCGGAATCTGATTCCACAAAGTCTGTGGAGTCGGAGTCAGATTCCAGTTCTTCTGAGTTAGAGTTCGGTATTCTTGGGGTTGATAACCCGGATGCCGTTGTTTTGCCCAGGTCGTCTTTTTCCATTTCTTTTGAGTCGGTCGTAATCGAGGAATTGGACGAGCTAGAAGCTTTGAATGAGAATGGTACCACTGCTATTTCTGAGTACTTTTTTGTGCCACTTGTATATTGTATTGATCATGACTTTCAAAATTTTGATAAAAACGATGAGGAAGGAATTCCTCCGTTTTGAAACATTTGATTAATCGAGAGGAGGAAAGGTTTGTAAAACCCCTTGTTGATGAAATCATTTCAATTAATGTAGGTATTGAGAAGGATCCACGTCTGGTCTAGATCGGGTTTACGTTGTCTTCAGAGGAACGCGAGCACTTAGTCGCTTTATTAAAAGATTTCAAAGATGTTTCGCGTGGTCCTACAAAGACATGCCTGGAGTCGATCTTGAGGTTGTACAGCATCCAATCCCTCTTGACCCTGGGGCCCGACCCGTTAAGCAGAAGCTTCGAAGGATACGTCCGGATTGGGCTTTGAAAATCAAGGAAGAGGTCACCAAGCAGATAGACACAGGGTTTTTGCTAGTATCTAAGTATCCTACTTGGTTGGCCAACATTGTTCCGGTGCCAAAGAAAGATGGCAGAATTTGAGTGTGCGTGGATTTTAGAGATCTGAACAAAGCTAGTCCGAAGGACGACTTTCCTCTACCGCACATCGACGAATTGGTGGACTTCACCGCAGGTCATGCGTTACTCTCCTTTATGAATGGATTTTCCGGGTATAACAAAATTTTGATGGCACCCGAGGATAGAGAGAAGACTGCCTTCACCACACCGTGGGGAACCTACTGCTACAAGGTGATGCCGTTTGGTTTGAAAAATGCTGGGGCTACTTATCAAGGGGTTGCAACCACTATCTTGCATGATATGATCCACAAAGAGGTTGAGGTGTACGTAGACGACATGATTGTCAAGTCCAAAGAGAAAGAGGGCCACTACACTGCCTTGAAGAAATTCTACTAACGGATCAGAGAATATCAGTTGGGGCTAAACCCACAGAAATGCACTTTTGGTGTCACAGTAGGGAAAATGCTGGGTTTCTTGATTACACAAAGGGGCATTGAGGTTGATCCTTCCAAAATCAAGGCCATCCTAGAAATACCACCACTAAAGACTGAAAAGGAGGTGCGAGGCTTTCTGGGTAAAGTGCAATTCATAAGACGGTTTATTGCAAAATTAACCTTGACTTGTGAACCACTATTTGGTCTCCTGAAAAAAGGAAAGAAATTCCAATGGGATGACCGAAGCCAGTTTGCTTTTGAGCAGATCAAGCAGTATCTTCAAAACCCGCCTGTGTTGTCACCTCCAGAGTCGGGGAAACCGTTGATTTTGTATCTGTCAGTAACCGACACAACAATGGGCTGCATGCTTGCACAGGAATCTAAGGATAGGGTAAAGAAAGCCATCTATTACCTGAGCAAGAAGATGTTGGAATATGAGACCCGTTACACCCCGCTGGAGAAGGCTTGCTTAGCCTTGGTATGAGCTACCAGGAAGTTGAGGCACTACATGTTAGCTCACTCCGTAATTTTGGTTTCGAGATTAGATCCATCAAATATCTCTTCGAGAAACCAGCACTTACGAGTAGGCTAGCTCGTTGGCTGCTTCTTCTCTTCGAATTTGACTTGAAATATGTGACTCGCAAGTCTATCAAGGGGAGAGCGGTAGTTGAGTTCCTGGTTGATCACCCAGTGGAAGGGGATGAAGCAGTAGAATACCTGTTCCCAGACGAGGCCATTCTGCAGGTCGAGGAAGAGCTTTGGACCATGTACGTTGACGGAGTGTCTGATCGGTACGGTTATGAGATAGGGGTATTGCTAATAGCACCCGACAATTCCCATATACCTTTAGCCTTCAAACTCCGGTTCAAGGTATCCAACAACAAGGCAGAATACGAGGCATGTATCACTGGACTGGAAGCTGCCCTGGAACTAGGGGCAAAACGGTTGGACGTCATTGGGGACTCGAACCTGGTTGTGTCTTAAGAAAAAGGAGACTGGAAGGTTAAGGAAGAAAGGATGAAAATCTATCACCAAACCCTAGACGTTCTGATTCCTAGGTTTGAGAAGCTAACCTTCACGCATCTGTTAAGAGATAACAACAGGTTTGCTGATGCTTTCTCAACTCTATCTTCCACGATAGACATCCCTTTGGGTGTCCGGATGCGTCCGATCATTATTGAACAGAGGTATGTGCCAGCCTATGAGTTGATTGCCGCAATAGATGAAGTACAAGATCAGAACCCCTGGTATCATGATATCTGGAACTTCTTGGAAAATGAGGCTTATCCACTAGGGGCAAATGCCAAAAATAAAAGGGCAATACGGCGAATGGCTGCCCAATTTATCATGTGCGGGGGTAAATTGTATAAACGAGATCATCTGGGAATGCACAAACTGTGTGTTGATGCAGAAGAGTCAAAGCGACTAATGGAGGCCATCCATGGAGGGGAGTGCGGTTCGCACATGAGCGGAGTGATGCTAGCTCGGAAGATTCTCAACAGGGTTATTACTGGTCAACCATGGAGGAAATTGTATCGGTTTTGTTCGGCGATGCCACAATGCAAATTCATGCCAATCGCATGAACATCTTGCCGTCAATGTTGTACAACATGACTTCACCATGGCCTTTTTTTAGTTTATTGGGGCAGTTACGCCGAAGGGCTCGAATGGGCATGAGTATATCCTGGTGGCAATAGACTATTTTACAAATTGGGTAGAAGCCTAATCCTATGCAGTGCTGAAAGCGTCGCATGTAGCCAAGTTCATCAGGAATAACATCATTTGTCGTTATGGGGTCCCGAATGAGATCATTTCAAAATGGCTCCCATTTCAAGAAGGAGGTGATTGACTTGTTAGAGAAATACAACATGGCTTTTCATAAGTCATCTACATATTGGCCACAAACCAACGGAACTGTTGAGGCCGCCAACAAGAACATCAAGCACATTCTACAGAAGATGGTGGAAACCTACAGGGATTGGCCAGACAAATTGCCATTCGCTCTCTGGGCTATAGGACATCAATTCGGACATCTATTGGGGCAACTCCGTATTCTCTAGTTTGTGGGATGGAAGTTGTTCTGCCGATTGAAGTTGAGGTTCCATCACTGCGAGTTATGGCTGAGTGCCAGATAGCAGAAGTGGATTGCCAGCAGAGCAGGTTCGAGGAACTAATGCTGTTCAACGAGAGAAGGTTGAAAGCATTGTACCATGTTCAAGGATATCAACGTAGGATTGCCAGGGCTTTTAATAAGAAAGTTAAGTCTCAGAATCTTAAAGAAGGTGATTTGGTGCTCAAGCACAACCGAGTTCCCATCCATGACCCTAGAGGCAAGTTCAACCCAATGGGACTGGTCCTTAAATCATTAAATCCATCTGGTTTGGTGGAGTTGTCATTCTTATGGACCTACATGGCCTCGAATTCTCCCAACCAATCAACATGGACAAGTTGAAGAAATACTATTTGAGAGGCTCGCTAGGCTGAAAACTCGAAAGGGCGGCCTAGGCAAAAGTTAGAGCACAAAAATTGGAAAAAAGAAAAACTGAGCTCGCAAGGTTAAAAACCCAGAAAGGGCGGCCTTGGCAAAAGTTAGAACGCAAAAGGAGAGTGTTAATACCTGAGTGAACCCGAACCGAACTACGTAAGGCTTGATTTTTATCCTCGGGATACATAGGCAACTTCATTATGAAGTCCATCCATAAACACTTCCAAATCAACTGTGTCCATGTGTTTGATCAAGGCATCTTTGTCCGCTCGTTATCTGAAAGTTCGGTTGTGATCCTTACCCTGAGAGAAGAGCTGATTACAATGTTGAGCAGTGCTATTCAGTCAAGGGTCAACTTTCCATTGCTGGATTCGGGGTTATACATCTCGAATATAGACTCCATGTGTGTCAAGTTGTGATCCTTAACGAAAATGATTTTGAAAAGTTTTAATAAGAGTTGATTCTGTTGAAATTAATCTTTTTACAACTTAGACCATTTTTGGATCAAAAGAAAAAATTTCGGTAGCCACAATTTCAATTTCATTGATTTCAATTCAGAGTTCTCTACCTCTCGATACAAATCAAAGTTGCTTTTATTACATTCAAAAGAAAAACTTGAAAGTACAGATCAAAGCAATAAACTTGGCGCATCGATGAGTCAGGTGTTCCTGTGTCCCCTCCTAGAGCTTGTGGAAGCTTCAAATGCTAAGGTAGGCTCGGTTTGCGTCTCATCTTCAAGCCAAGCTATGCATTCGCCAGAAAGAGTGCAACTGAAATTGGGAGCGGGAGCCAGAAGTTCTCTTGTCCTCTATGCAGTGGGATATTGAACTAGTTGTGAGCCTCGGATTGGAAATGAAGTCGGGTACTCTACTCTTTCTTTGGGGCAAATCTGGTCGTGTCCAAACTGACGCCTAAATCGGAATGGAAAGTAGAAGACACGGTGTACCAGGCCAATCAGTTGAATGCCAGGTTGCTAAGCCATGCTGTAGCTCATCTCAGGCAGATCCAACTAGGGGCAATGCCAAGAAATGTCAGTAGCGGACCTGTTACACATCCAGTGGCACCACCATCCCTCATTCGAGAAATCGACTAGCCGTGGGTGAAAGAAATAGCCTCGCGTTGAATATGCAGGGCAAGAGTCCACTACCTTCAACCTATCCATGAGCCATATCTGGGGAGGGACAAAAAATAAGAGAGATTAAAGAATAGTGAGGTGTATGTGGAGAGAAAAAGTGAGAAAAGGTTGTGAAAGAAAAACAGAGCCTGAGAGCCGAGTGATGTGAGAAACACATGTGAGAAGGGTAGGAAACAATACCTACAAAAGTAGTGGACTTCCTACGAGTTTGTTTGTCTCCCGCTGATGGAAGGTATCTAAGCCTATCAAAGTCTCGGCCAGTGCTAAGCCAATGCAGCTTTTGCCCTCTTTCAAGCCTTAGGCTACTTCGATGAGTCGAATGCTAGACCCTCCGAGACCTGGGGCAAGAAGAAAGTGAGCCAACATACACAAACAAAGAGCATGCTACCGAAAACCTTGCCAAAGACGGTCGCCGCGGTCACCGGCGTTAGAAAATCGATGAATAAGGCTAGGAATATCCAACTCTCCATTGCAAACCAAAGATTAGGCATTATGTAAAGTGAGCCCACACGTCCTTCCTAAAGCCTGGATGCGACTAAAACGGGACTGGGGAAAGATTTCCTCATCACGCTGGGATTCCATCAGAACTTGGAATTCTTCAATTGTAGGGCATATCTCTTGCCCTCCGACGCTAAACACATGTGCAACCGGGTTCCAACACCTGGCCGCGGCATGGAGGAACAGAAAACACAATGGGGTACGACTTAGCGGGAATAGTGCATTTATCCCAAAATCCTGGAAATTCACTTTTTACAAGCCATCTAAAGTTGCAATCCAAATTGAGAGTTTTTCGGTGAAGAATAGCTCCATTTGTGACAAAAACGAAGTTGGAATGAAGAAACCACGAAGCTAGAGCTTTTGTAGAAGATAAGGCCCTGAGTGGAAGACAAGTGGCAGCAATTTGGAGGTCCCCTGCATTAATGGTCAACCAACTAATTTTGGTAGCCGACCAACCACCTTTGTAGCTGACCAGCCACTTCTAGTGGCCGACAGCCACCACTAGTGGCCGACAGCCTCTTTTTATGGCCGTCAGAATTCCCCTGGTCTTCCTGTGTGTTGAGAATGATGAGAACCTGTGATTTGTTCTGCTCTTGATGCATTCTGTTGTCTTGATTTAGTAGTTTTGTTGAGTCGCTCTTAAGTTGTTTCAATTTGTTTATCGAGTTATTGTATTGCTTATTGAGTTATATTTGTTTTGTTTTTGTCTATCGAGTTATTGTGTTGTCCATTGAATTGTTCTACTTTGTTTGTTATGTGTTGGTCGGTTCATTACCTAATTAAGCGCATGCCAATACGCTACACATAGTTCAAAATCCCATTGCTCTTGTTTTTATGCTGTGTGGTGCAATGCGATGCTCAGAATGTAAAATGCAACACTTTTCATCAAAAAACTGTTTTCATTCTGATCATGGTTACTTTTTACAAAAGAGTACAACTTTTTAAGAAAATAAAACTACCCAAACTGTACAATGTGCTACACTACTAGCAAAAAGAAACTAAACAAAATACGGGAAATCAGTGTAGACACCCCATTTTTGACCGTCCTCAAGACTTGGATGTCACCGCTTGAACACCCGGTGATCATCTTTGTTTGTGTTTGTCTTGAGTTCCCGGAGGTCTCGGCTACGCGCCTTGCCTCAGGATCTCTCGACTCGACTGTTTTGTGTCTGGTTTTGCACCAAACACTTGTGTTTTGCCTTGGAGGGGCAGGGAATGGCTTGTGGGCCAACCACACACATCACCGGCCATGGCTTGAGGCCACCGGCTGTGTTTTGTTGCCACCGGCCAAATTTTTGGCCGGCCGGCACTATAGATGGTCGACCGGCCATCTTTTTTGGTCAAATTGCATTTTTTGCCGGCCGACCACTGTGCATCTGCTTTTGCAGATATTTTATGCTAGCTGGCATACACTTTGCTCCCCCTCTATACACATGTATGGAGGGATCTCCCTCTTGGCTAGCTTGTCTTGTAAGCTTACAAGATTGAACCTTCTATAAGAGGAGGCCTCCTCTTCCTCTTTTAGGTGAGACAAGATTTCATAGAGAGCTCTGGTTTTAGGGTTTGAGTTGTGTATCTATCCTATATCTATATCTCTCTCTCTCTCTCTCTTGTATTTGTGTGTGTTTAGCCTTAGTCTTGCACACAAACACCCACCATCACACCTTACCTTGATTGCTGAGGGGCCAGAGGCCTTTTCTTGAAGTTTTCAGACTGGTTTGGAGCCAAAGAAGCAGCTGGAGTGCTGTTCTTGAAAGAGGTCTTCAAGGGTAAGGACTTTACCTTTAAATACCCCATTTTTGCATAGCTTTTTTTACCTATCTTGCAACTATTTTTAGGCTTTGCATATAACATATAAAAGTTATGTTTTTGAGTCCTTTAAATAGTTGTTTAAGAGTGTTTTGAGCTTTGAGGTTGTTTGACCCCTCTTAAGCCTTGTTAGGCTCCATTTTTGTGCATTTTTGGTGAGCTCCGGGACCATTGTGTTTGGGCCTCCTCACCACTGAAATCTTGACGGATTTCAGTGGTGAGGATGGTGCCTTGAGGTCCCAAGAAGGAGAGGGCCACCCCCTCTCCTTGTTGTCCTTGAAAAGGGCTATTTTTGCCTCTTGAGGGAGCATCTAATTTAGGTTCATGTTGATCATGCCTTAACTGATTTTTGTGCTTATATTGTCATAATATAGCATTGTTGTATGTTGGTTTAGGTACACCATGCTTGCTTAGCATACATGCCTTGTAATGCCATGTTTTAGGTCTTAACATGCTTTAGGTTTTGATCCTTGTTCTAGCATGATTTTGGCCAAGCTTTGTGAAGCTTTTGTGTTTGTTTTAGCATGCTTAAGTTCTGTTTTTGGTTGTTTTGGTCGACCATAGCATGCTTAGTATAGCCACCTTGCATTTTGGCTTGTTAGCCAAGGGTGTGTGAGTGTGTAGCATGCATTACTCGCATTATTTCAGTGGTTTGGAACCACTTTCCATGCTATTTCAGTCCTTATAACATGCTTGCATACTTGCATTTGATACTCCTTTGTTGCTTTAAAAGGTTGTTGCCTTATGCTCCATGAATGTGCTTCTTTGTATGCTTGCATGTTTAAGTCACTTAGATGCCATCTAGGTGTTCCTTAGCATTGTCTAGGTCTGCCTTGAACCTGTTTTAAGTTCTCTTGGCCTTGTGAGGCTTGGTTGACTTAGCCATGGTTTAAGTCTCCTTGGCTTGCCTCAAGTACTTGGACCAATTGTATGCCATGTTTGTCTTGTTTAGATTGGTTTGGCATCATCATTAACATGATTTTTAGAGTTTACATTGCATGCTAATTGTCCATGTTTAGGCTCTTTTAAGTGTGCTTAAAGGTTGCTTGTTTGATGCTTAAGTGTTGGCACATCAACATGTACATGTGTGTGTATGTGTAGGCCCTCATTTCCATAGCATTGGCCACTATTGTGGGCCTAGTATAGAGCTGTCCAATTAGTGTAAGTCCCCCCTTTGCATGTTGTTGCATGCTCACCTTGTGTGTTGTTGCATACTAGTGTGTTGTTGTATGATTGAATGAAGTCACATGCTTGCTTGCATGCTTGAACACCCACATTGTGTCTTGCATACTTGTTGGTTGCATTGCTTCATGCCTTGCATGATCATTGTATGCCTTGTATGCTTCTTTGCATTTCCATGATTGCATGCTAGCTCACATGCTTAGGATGCATTGCATTGGCATGCATTCTTCACCTCTTGAGTTGAGTATGATAGAGGTTGAGCACCCCCTCTGTTTGATTATGTGCATTGCATTCCATATCGAAATGCATACTTGGTTTCTTGGGTCATCATGCATGGAAATGCGTGATTGGTGGTCCGAGAATCGAGAACTGTATCCCTTTGAGTCATGAATGTGATAAGGGTGTGATTGGTGCATACATTGCTTGAAATGCATTGCCATGCTATGTTTTGCCCTCTGCTGCTGTCAAAGACAGATTCTGCAGGAAGATTTGGCCGGCCGGCCATCTTCAGCGCCGACCGGCCATCCATAAGTGGCCGATGGATTAATTTATGGTCGGTGACCATTCTCCATGGCTGGTGACCAATTCCCTCAGCCGGTGGTGTTCCACAGCATTCAGAGAAGCAACCCTGAGATTTGTGCAGTCTTCAGAGAAGGATAACAGTCAAAGCAGAGGCAACTTGTGCATGGCAGTGGCTTTCGAAGCGGAGCTGAGCGCGCATTGCATTGGGCCCTCTTCCCGAGGCTGTTTACTGCTTTCATTAGATTAGTTAATTTGTTAATTAATTAATTGGTCTGTAAAATTTAATTAGCTTGTAGGTTAATTAAATTGTATTATTCTTTCGATCCCTCCGAGCGAGGGCAAATTTGTAATAAGTGTAGGTGCGTGTGTGCATGTCTTCCAACCCCCACTTCTTTCTCCCTTTTACTTACTTGCTTTTGATGGTTAGTATTAGGACATGTTTACTTTAGCATACCTTATGCTATGCATGCGTGCATCATTTTGGATCATGCATTGATTGCTAACATGTTCTTGTCTTGGCTCGGAGTACATTGTAAGTATTTTCATGCTTTAGCATCTCGCATGAGTGTGAATGTTAACTTGACAGCATGCTTACCATGTGGCTAGCTGCTTATGTGATATAAACTGCTTGAATGCCTGTGGGTGAAGGTTGGATTGTTTGAGTTGGAACAACTCGTTGAAATCCGTGTTTTAGCCTACTTGCGAGTGGCAAATTTCAGACATTTTCCAAATAAATGGATATGCAATGCTTCGTTCCAAATTAGGCGGTCTAGTCTATACTTTTGTGTTGTGCGCATCACATAGTAATTCTAGCTAATTAACTGGAATAAGAACACATAACGTTTTCAAAATCGGATATCATGGTTAGTAGAGGCTGATCTTCGGATCGGGCGAGAGGGGGTGCTCATAGCTGACCTTCCCCAATTGTACCCAAGTTCCTGAGCTGAGGCAGCTTTGGTGATGACGGACACATGGCCTTTGGCACCGAGTCAGCGTTTCCTAAATTCCTCCATTACAAAATATTTAGGTGGTGACTCTGTATCTGGCAAAGCAGTCCATGTTTGGCACTTCTTTCAAAAATCTGTTTCTCAAAACGATTTGCCGGATTTGGACTCTTTGGTTCAGATTAAGAACCGTGACACAAACGAGTCCGAACTGTGGTAGCATAAGTCCCTCGGGGCGCGTCCACAGTTTCTGGCGACTCCGCTGGGGAGTTAGAGAGCTTGACTCGAACTTGTGATATCCTATTTTGATTTCACTTATGTGTTTCCTTGCATTGCATGTGCATTGGTGCGCCTAGGACACCGTGTTGGCCATCTGCTATTCCTGAGCAGTTTGTCGGAGGCTCACTTCAAGAAGCGTGCCATAAGGCTGACCGGTTGCGGGCTCTGCCAGTATGGGAACGCAAACCCCGGTTTTATCGGGGCACCCTTTTGACCATTCGACCTAGTGCATATTCGGAATCCATAGTGACCATTCCAAGCTAGGACAGGTTGCTTACTCGATATAGGTTGTTTGAAACCGCTGCGTGCGTAGTGAAACCCTAGCTCCTGACAAAATAGGACAGGGAAACCCTACCCCAATGTGGGGGTGTTTTGGCTCTTTTACTTGCTATGTGCTTTTAGAGTGTATCTCTACAAGAACACGCATATCAGTTTGCAAGTTTGAGTATAAGGCTTGAGGGCACCGGTATCAGTATTTGTGAGAAATCAGTTATATCTGTGGATGTCCGATTCAGTGTTTTGGGGCAGTGATTATGGGGAATAATGATCAGTAGTAGAGTACAGTTGTTCGGCTACACCTGTGTTTGATCCGTTTGGGCTAAAATGCTGCTTGTTTTTCTTTTTAGTTCAGAGAGTTGATACAGAATAGCCAGTGTTCCCCCCTTGCTGAGGCAAGACAGACATCTGATCCGTCAGTCACCGTTCAGTACAACGAACTTATGATGACGCAGAATTCGGAGGAGATTGTGGTTATGACAGCCGCATTAGATCAAGGAATCACTCTGCAAAGTGAGACCAATGTTGATGTACCGCATCCACCCAGGTTGCCTGTTGCGCACCCGATCTGGACCCCCCAGTTGTATCAGGCTCATGAGCCCACCACGTTCGAATTGATGGGGATGATAAGTGACCTGCAGAGGTCCGTGGCGGATCTCACTTACGGAATGTCGGCTTCGCCACCAGCTGCACCATATGCCGGGAATTTTATACCACAGGAGCCCCCGCTATTAGGGCGAATTGTGATCGAGCTTAGCCAACCTGAGGTTGTCTCCAGCTATGGCAATGACGTGTCAACATCAACCCAAGCCCTCGATCAAGCTGAGGCTAGAGGTAAGAACAAGATGAAGGCAGATGTCGATCCCATTGAACAACTGCTATGGACAGTCGAGGCTTTGAAAGCCGGGGGGATGAGTAAATAACAGGTATTCACAGTTGTGACCAAGGTTGTGGATGATGTTTTCCCCACTCCAACCGAAGGCAGTACAAGCCAGGCAGAAAATCGGGATAGGCCCCGTCATGCCAGAACAGTTCCTTCCACTCCCAACCCTGCACCTAGGAAAGATCAGAAGGTCAAGGCAGTGCCTGCCGACCCTTTCTCTAGTGCGTCTAGCAAGAATACTCAGACTTCAAAGTACCTGCCCCGAGGGCGCAGGGCCTTCCACGCTCTCTACATGCCTTTTGTCTAAGGCGCTCCAGATCCTGGCCGAAAGAGGGCATCTTAAACCCCTCGAGCCTCGCTCTCTCCCGAAGAATCTTCCTCTCACACATGATGCCACTTTGTACTGCGCGTACCACCAGCCAACTGGTCATGCTACCGATAATTGTTTCCGCCTTCGTCATGAGGTGCAAGATTTGATCGACAATGAGGTCATCCTCCCACCCACCTCAGGGAAGTCTGTCATGGCTGGGTTGTTAGATTTTGAGGATACTGCGAGTATGTGATCGGGGTTGGACCACCTGTGGGCGGCGCCCGGTATTTTGATGTGGCGTCTGGCACACATTTTTGAGCATCCGCGCATGCTAGTTTTGTAACTTCTGGCTTGGGTGTCGAGTCAGTTCTTTGTTTTGTTTTGAGTCTGTCTCATCGTCTTGAGTCAGTTCTTTTTGCTTAAGGGTTTGTCTTGTTGTAGCGAGTCAGTCCCCTTGTATAGAATGTCAGGTGATTCTGTGGTTGTTGCCTCGAACACCGTTTTTGTTTTCTTTTGAGTCTGTCTCTGCTGTGGAGCCAGTGGCAACCAGGAAATTTGAATGAAACAGCTACGACTATCATGTTTCCGTGCTTATTGCTACCTTGAGCTAGTTGTGCCAGAGGATTTGAATGAAACGGCGGAGCATCTCACTTACTCTTCTGTGCTCTAAACTCATTGTATTGACCTAAGTTTTTGAAAACTTTTTTAAACACTGTGGTGGTGAAAACGAAGAGGGAGGAATTCCTCGGGTTTTGTAAAACTTTGACTAATTTGAGAGAAAGATAGGCATGCTAAACCTTTAATGAATGAAATCATGCTTGTTAGTGTGAGTACTGAGAAGGACCCGGCTTGATCCAGATTGGTTCCACACTATCTTCAGCGCGAGCGATGTGTCGCTTTCGTAAAAACTTTCAAAAACAAAATGTTTTGCGCGGTCTTGTGAAGACCTGTGTGGAATCGCTCTTGAGATTGTGCAGCCTAGGATCGCTTTCAGCTCCTCAAGATTCAATCCGTTTCTTTTCGAGCCTTGACCGCAATTCAGAACGTTCAACGATCAACCACCAAGAGAGGCCTGTGTGACCAAATTTGAAGTAGCCCTCGAACAAGAGGCACCAAAGTCAGATCAAGAGGTCAGACGTCGTCAACAGAAGTTCGTGAAGCTAGAACAGAAGCACCCCTCAAATTAGGGACAAAAATGTTCGATATGCTTGAAGAGCCGAAGATGGGTCTTTCTGCAAATCAATAACAACAGTCATTCTCCTGGATTTAGATGACTTCAGGATCTCAAAACCATTTGGCATGGACTTGTTACACTTTTACCCTTTGAGAGGCTCGCTGGGCCGAAAACCCGGAAGGGCGACCCAGGCAAAAGTTAGAGCAAGGAAAAAATATACAAAAGAAGAAAAAAAGAAAAAAAAAAAAAGAAAAAGAACAAAAAAGAAATGAAGAAAAATAAAAAAAATATGAAAAAAAGAAAAGAAAAGAAATGAAAAAAATTGAAAGAAAAGAAGAACAAGGCTCGCAAGGTTGAAAACCCAGAAGGGCGTTCTTGGCAAAAGTTAGAGCGCAAAAGGAGAGGTTAATACCCGAGAGTACCTTAATCGGAACTACGTAAGGCTTGATTCCCATGTTTGGGATACGTAGGCAACTTTACTCCGAAGTCCAGCCCCCAACGCTTTCATAGCGACCATGTCCATGTAATGGTTTTGATCATCCTTGCCTTCTCTGAATTCGATAGTGCGGTTGTGACACCGGAACTACGTAAGGCTTGATTCCCATGTTTGGGATACGTAGGCAATTCACTCCGAAGTCCAGGCCCTAACGCTTCCATAGCAACCATGTCCATGTAATGGTTTTGATCATCCTTGCCTTCTCTGAATTCGATAGTGCGGTTGTGACACCGGAACTACGTAAGGCTTGATTCCCATGTTTGGGATACGTAGGCAACTTCATCCTGAAGTCCAGCCACCAACGCTTTCAAAGTGACTGTGTCCATATATTGGTTCTGGCCGTCCTCGTCTTCTCTGTGTCCGGAGTTCGGTCGTGATCATCACTAATGAAGACTGCTTACAAAAAGCTGCGGCATCATCCAAACAAGGGGCAACTTTCTGTTGCCGTAAGTTGCCACGAATCGCCGTTCAAACCAGGGGCAACTTTCCGTTGCCATGCAGCTCTTTTCAACCAAGGGGCAATTTTCCATTGCCTCCGATCTAAAGTTGCGCATCTCAAGAGTAAGTTCTACGCTCGTCGAGCGGTGGCCGTTTGCCAAAAAAATAGTTTTTTGAAAATTTTTACTGAGGTTGACTATTTTCTCAAAAAACTATTTCATCTTTTCCAAAACTGGACCATTTTCTTGGACCCAAAAAAGGAAAATTTTCAGTGCTCATAGTCTGACTTGCATGATTTTCAAATCAAAAATCGAACAAGTATGTTAATCCGACTCTCATTTTGGTCAAAATTGTTTTAGTAGAAAACCAAAACAAAAATGGTCAAAATGATGAACTAGGGGCACAGTTGAGTCAGGCTTCCTGTCTTTCCTCTGTCGCCAGCATACTTGCCAGAAAGGGCACCACTGAAGCTGTCAGTAAAAGGGCCGAAAGCTCTCTCACCCTCCAAGCAACGAGGTATCAAGCAAAGTGCGAAGTACAATTTGGAATGGATCAAGATACACCATCCAGAACATCGACTAGACGTCCCGGGAGGAAATAGACGTGAGCTAATAGTGTTGGGCGTGAACCCACGACTTCCTATTCATCTATCAATCACCCTGGGGAGGGATGGAAAATGAGAGAATAAAGAATAGAGAGGTGTGTGTTGAAAGAAAAGTGAGAGGAAAAGGGTTTTGAGAGAAAAACCGAGCCTGAGGGCCGAGTGATGTGAGAATCACAAATGAGAAGGGTGGGAAATCATACCCGGAGAACTGGCTCCTCATGATTTGAGGTCTCTTGTTTTTGTAAACACGTCCGTGTCGTGTCTTTTGTTTTGTTTACCTCAACTTTTGTTTTGAGTCTTTTCCGAGTGTGTCTCGTTGTGATTAGGTCGTGTACCTTTTGTTCGAGTCGTTCTCACTACGTTCAGTTGTAGGCCCGATACCCCGGTTGAAAACCCTTCTTTATTTTCAAAAAAATCGTTTGTGCTCAGAGTGCTGTGCCATTCTCTACATTTATGCGAAGCAAAAGAAGAAAAGGGAAAATTTGGGGCATCTGAGTGTGCTTCAACTTCAGCCGGTTCCACCTTCGTATTCTGTCTTGTCAGATTGGACTGTTTGTCCAGGGTTTGCCGTGTGCAGAATGAACCAAACGCTGTGTTATGGGCTGTATGCAGATTAATCCTCAGCAGAGTATGGACTGTGTGTTCAGAATGGGGCAGTGGGTTGCTTGAGTTGTTTTGCTGTTGGCTGATTCGTTATCTGGTTATTACAATGCAAGTGCTCAATTTTCAAGACAAAAGATCAATTTCATTTACATTGAGGCATAATATGATGTGATGCGATGCAATATATGAAATGTACAAAATGTAACACTTTTTCAGACAAAAAGTTTGTTTCATTTCATTATCTTTTTCAAGAACATAGTTTTGAAAACAAAAACCTGCCTGCGGCAGTACAAGGTACTCTAGCTACCAGCCAAAAAAGTACAAAAATGAAGAAAAACAGCAAAAATCTGGATCAATGTCAAAGGCCTCAGGTCTAGGGGTCTGTCCTCGTCCTCTTCCTGGACGAAGGTCCAGGAGTATCGTCATCAGCGTCGTCATCTGAGTCTGAGCCCGAGCCATCTCCAGTCTCCTCCTCGGACGACTCTCCCTCCACCTCTGCCTCAGCCTCGGACCCCTCATCATCATCATCAGGGACTGGAGCCCGTGAGCTACTCCCTACATTGGTGCGCCCCGCTTTGGTGCGGGGGTATACTCTCGCATCTCGGGTGGAAACGGAAGGTCCGGCAGGAGCACCTCCCACAGTAGGAATCTAGAAGGAATGCTGAAAAGTACAAAAAGCAAACGCATCAGTATACTGTGAGCAGTGTATCAGTGCAGAATGCAGTGTATGAGTACAGTGTGTGTATACTGTGAGCAGTGTAACAGTACAGAATGCAGTGTATGAGTACAGTGTGTGAATACTGTGAGCAGTTTATCAGTGCAGAACGCAGTGTATGAGTACAGTGTATCAGATGCCGCGAGGGCAGTGTATCAGGTGGTGTACTGCGCATCAGAGTATATGAAGCAGTTTATGTATGGTTCGAGACCGTGGCCAGAAGAACATACCGGAATGCCATAAATGGATAGAAGGTCAAGGCTCTGCTGGAGCATCCCCATCATCGAGGCGGTCAGCTCCAGGGACTAGCGAGTGTACTCGGAAGAGGCCTGCAAAAGGGTTAGATGCATCAGTATTCTGCGGAATCTCAATAAACTGAAATGAAATGACAATGCAAGATGCAAGATGAAGCAGTACATACCGGAGGTAACGTAGAACCCGACTAACTCATGATCAGCCGGAGGGGGAGCAATGGGAATCTGGTAAGTGCCCCACCCTGTCCTCGGCATGTCATCAAAGTAGGCAGTGCTGGCCAACTAGCCCCCGTCCCCTCCGAGCTCCACTCCTGCCACGGACTCGAGCTGTCCTCGATGTCCCTGCCCCTGCCCCTGCCCTAACTGCTGGCGTTGCGAGCCTCTCTCCCTTAACTCGACGGCCACCGCTCAGAGGCCGCATGATATAGGCCCGGACATACTCTGCGTAGTCGCCCTCGCCCCTGAAACCATCTGCCTCCCAGCTGATCATATAGTCAGTCATCTGCTCGGGAGTAAACCTCTCTGTCTCCCTCACGTGCTCAGGAGGGTGAACCGGGACTATCTGCTCCGGTAAACCTAGGGTCTGGCGTAGGAAACGCTCACCCAGGTACCAAGCCCGACAGACTGGGCCCTCTAGCAAGATCCTGAAGTGAGCGTCTCCTCAGCACCGAT